>BHFT01004329.1:0-16777 GCA_004320025.1 Laticauda laticaudata
ATGGCAAGCTTTTTTGTCTGTTTTACATCCTCTTTGCATCCGTTGGTTCAGTGTGACAGGGGCTTTAAAAGTTAAGTAAGTGGATGGGACTCTCTTTTTTGTTGCCATTTGTGGGCTCAAAGTAAACTCTATCTGACTTACTAGGCCAGGAATGGTGTATTCAGCTGTATTTGAGAGGTCTTCAAACTTGGCAAGTTTAAGACTTGTGGACTTCAACTCCCAGAATTCCTGAGCTAACATGACTGGAGGAGGAATTCTAGGATTTGAAATCCACAAGTCTTAAAGCTGTCAAGTTTAAAGGCCCCTGGGCTAATGCTTCCTTAAAGGAGAGTGCTGTGTGCTATGTTTTTTACATTGAAGAAGAAAGTGATGAAACCCTCTTGAAGACATCATATCTTGGATAGATACTCTAGATACTCATCACTCAATCTTCCTTTTCTAGGGAAAGTTTTTGGACAAAATGTATATCATTACATCTTTGTTATTCTTCATTCCTGAATTTTGTCTCCCTCTCTGTCTGTCTGTCTGTCTGTGCATGCACAAATATGTGCCCTTTTTTCTAAGTTATTCTTAGCTACCCTGCTCCTGTTCTTATATTGGTTTTCATAGATAAGCTTTGGCAAAATCCTCTAGGAACTACTAGGGAAAATGTCATAAGAGTCAGTTCCTCACAGATGAGTTAAATTACAAAGAGAAACCCAAGCCGGGAAAACTGCAAGAACAGAATTCTTAATAAATATGTAGACTTATGTATGTCTATATGAATACTCTATGTGAATACTCCTTCACTTCCAATATGCTCTTGGTTTGCTGGATCTCAGTTTATTAAATTTTGATATAATAGACATATTTTATTCATATACTACCAGCATCTAATGTCTTTGTTTTCCAAAGTACTCCAGGCAATTTATGTTATCTCAATCAATTTTCACCATTTGCATCAGCCCATGGCAGTTTTGTCATGACACAATAATACAAATGATATGATTTGAATTATACAAATTATGTGAATTATGTAAATGATGTATTTCAAGGTTGAATAACTTAAAGACCTCTGAGGGAGAAACTGAGGGTTTGATGTAGATACTCCTCAACTTATAAACACTTGCTTAGTGACCATTCAATGGTACAAGGGCATTGGAAAAAGTGACTTATGACCATTTTTCACACTTATGCTCATGTGATCAAAATTTGGATGCTTGCAACTAGTTCATACTTATGACTGTTGTGCCCCTGGGACACGTGATTTTTCAAATCTTCTGACAAGCAAAGTCAATGGGGAAGCCAGATTCACTTAACAACCATGTTACTTACTTAACAACTGCAGAGATTCACTTAGCAAGAAAAATCACAAGATGAGGCAAAATTCACTTAACAACTGTCTCACTTAGCAACAGAAATTTTGAGCTCAATTGTAGTCATAAACTGAAAAGTACCTGGACTGCATTTCAAATCTTGGCTTTCAGTATATGCAGGAAAACTGCAACAGAAGATATTAACAATCAACTTGGCCAATAACAGTGAAGGTAGTCTGCCAGGTATCTTGACCTTAAGTTGTTTGGAGTCATATATATTTGAAGAAGAGAACCTTGAATCTTGATCAACAGTCAGCTGACATCCAGAAATGTCATTAGCTTTGGGTGATGAAGCCCTTTAGGACTGAAGAAAACAGGCAGCTGTCTAGAGCTTCATTATCTGTAGAGACATTGCAGGAAGCCAAGATCATGGTTGGAGGTAGAGTAAATTATAATTTATAATATTTAAAATAAAAACACAGTCTGGTTTTGTTTTGGTTCTGGAAGTTCAAGAGATAAAAACAGGATGACATAAAAAAAACTTAAAGATTGCCAATTGCATTCAACTGATCTGGTCCAGCATAATGCATAAATGCAACAAAGCACCCACAGAAAAAGCAAATATTGATTTTTTTAAAAAAAAAAGCGAAGGAAAGGAAGAGGACAAAATATGACATGCAGGTGCCTCTGGGGTCTCTTTGATATTTTTTGAAAATTCCATGAACATCTGTTTGGCTTTCACTCTGATCATTTTTTTCCCAATTCTGATTTGACTGTTTCCTGCTTGGTGATTAATCACTTGGCAGTTGACAAAAGAGCCTTATACTTTCTATCTCAGCAGAAGCATCTATCAATTTAATTTGCAAGTTTTATTTATTATCCCCAGTATGAAAACTATCATATGTGTGAGGTGCATTTTTTTAATTTATAGATCTAGGATAGGTCAGATGAAAGAACTATAAACAGACAGCTTGCTTGTTGCTTGTCAACGATAAAGCCTTCTCTTAACTGTATCTTGGCATTCACACAGCAAGTTTCATTTCATGAGGAATGAACAACATCATGTCCCTTCTCATGCTGTTGTGACTTAGTAAAATTTGCTTAATAACTTGTGTTTATGATTTATTTGTGTATAAGTCATAGATGAGTAAAAATATTTACTGGCTGTTGCAATATACAGTCTATCACTCCTGATTCAGATCTATATAGTTAAGGTTTTTTTCTATGTAGCACATGCATTTTTTTAAACATTCCTGTCTGTTATTCTTTACTCCCTGTGGTGTTAGAAATACATAAAGACATGTTGGAAGAATACAAATATTGAGAGAATGTGGCTACAACATTTGAAGGAAATGCTTTTTAAACTTTTAAAAATGACTGCTCAGATTTTGCATCTTGAGGAAGAAATGAAAATTTTATGAAGAAATTGACAAGATAAATATCCATGAATTTATTATATGAAACATTTGAAAATAATTATGCAATTAGGAAAAACATCCTGTATGAGATCTGTATGCTTTATGATAAGAAAACAAAGTGAAAGACAAAATATAGATTGAAACTTATTTGGTTTAAAACTTTCGGCACAAACTTGTGTATTCAAAATGTTACTATTAATCTTTCATCAAGATCTGTGCTGTGTGTGGAATAAGATAAGAGAAAATAAGAATAAGTTTGTGAAAAAAAATTTTTTAACTTTATAGAGTTTAGAACAAACATCTGATGCAAATAATTGACACAACAACTTGTAAATTAAGGTCCAAGGCTCAGGAAAATGAACAAATTCTCAGTAAAAGTTAACTTTCTGCAAATTCCACTACCCCAAAGAATAATCAAATAAATTACAATTGTTGAAATGTGGCATTTTGATCAAAAGGGTTTGATTAAAATAATGAAAAATAAAGCAGAAAATGTAGAATATCTGATTATTTTGCAGTGATGTGCATACCAGGAAAAAAAAATTTACATGTACTAAAAGGAAGAAATTTTTTTTGGAAAGTTGTGTGGAGAATAAAATAAATGATTTATTTGCTTATTAAGTATTGTAAGAAATAAAAAAGACTCAGAATCATGATTCTTTCACAATTATATTTTATAGTCTGAATCTATCAGGGTTCTGGTGATTGTCCTTATTTGAAAAACTGAAATGTTAAATCAGTTACTTATTTGGGGCAAACTTTACAAGTTTTAGCAAACTCTGTACTGATTAAGGAAGTTAAGATTTCCAAGAATTTAATTCTGAAGTTAATTTTTTCAGATGACTTATACCAGAAACTGATTTAAATCTCATTAATTTATACAGTATAAAATCTTGTAATAGGGCAAAAGAGGAAAATATAACCCAGGGCATATTAATATACTATTCAATTGGATTTCAGTCCACAGGTATCTCCTGAGAGTTATGTCCCTAGAATGATGCCAATTGCACTGAGAATAATATTTGAAAAAGAACTTAAATGAATGAAACAATAGGAATTAAACCAAAAGTAGAGAATCTCATAGTATCAATAAATTCAGTAAATTCTATAATAATAATGGGAAAATGGGAACCAATGTAGTGTAGTGGTTAAGGCACCAGGTTAGAAACTGGGAGAACATGAGTTCTTAATAAAACTAGCTGGATGACCTTGGGCCAGTCACTCTCAGCCCTAAGAAATAGGTAGTTGCAAGTAACTTCTGAAAAGTTGCCAGGAAAACTTCAGGGATTTGTCCATCCAGCACCCCTTCCCCCAAAAGAGAACAAATGTGAATTTATCTGTTTTGAGCCATTTTAATTAAATTACTTTGACATTTTCAATTGCCAATTATTGATAAAATTACTGTAGGAGAAGAAAAGGAAGAATCTGGAGGTGGAGTCAAGAGAGGAATCAGTTGGGAGTTATCACATACCCACAAGTGATCCAAGTCCAAAACTTTCCCCCAATAGCTCTTATCTAGCACCAATTTAGTGCTGACCATTAGTTCATTAAATTATTGTGTATAGCCATGAGCAATACATGTCAACTGAAATTGAATGTGTAGTCCTGATTCTTTGCATCTGACAATTACTAGTAAGCAGGAGTGGGATTCAATTTTTTAGCAACTGGTTCTGTGAGAGTGGCTTAGTTGGTGGGCATGGCTTGGTGGTCATGTGACTGCGTGGACGTGGCTTGGTGGTCATGTTATTGGCTGGGCATGGCCAACTGAACATCACTCACATCAAGGCACTCATCTCCTTGCATGGCCTCTCATGACTGTGGGGATGCTGCAACAGTTGTAAGTGTGAAAAATGATCATATGTCACTTTTTTCAGTGCCATTGTAACTTTGAATGGTCACTCCGCATAAGCAAAGTACCAGCAAAGGAGGGGAAAAAACTCCAGAGAAGTTCCTGAGACAGGAAGTCTAGTTCTGCCAAGAATGTAATAAGGATTAACGGAGAGGCAGTTTCTGTAAGCAACACCAGAATGTTTCCCTTCTGCCTTCCTTACAGGATTAGGCCAGCAATTTCTTCTAACAACCGGTTCTCCAAACTGCATAGAAAGTTAACAACTGATTCTAGTGAATAGGTGCGAACTGGTAGAATCCCGCCCCTGCTAGTAAGTTAATGGCTAGAACTGGAATTATGGATTTTGGCATATTTGATTATTTGAAAGTAATCAGAAGCATTTAAACTTTTATTTTGAAGCCACAGATTTAAGCAATTATTGCTGGATATTTCTGCTACATTTCAAAAGAGAAATTTGAATCAGGATGTACTGATTTTATAGGGCATATAATGGTACCATTTAAGCTATCTCTGATATAAAATTAACAATGTCAAATTTGTATTGTTGGAAGATAAAATTAGGCAGTATGTTGTTTTGAATATATCCCTTGAGAGTGAGTCATAGATTAAATTGTAATTTCACACAGAAATCTGTACCATGCACAACAATTAAATCTCCATTCCCTGCTCTTAAAATTTATTAAAATTCTCCTCTGATTTTTTTTTTTTAAATCACATCTGTAGTTGGTTTGCTTTTTTCTTCTTTCAGGGCCAGTCTAATGAAATTAGAAATTATAATTAGAGCACATTTTTTTTGATCCATTTCTAATTATTTAAAGACTAATAGTATTTTAAAAATTGCATGCTCCCTTCCATTTTAAGAGTACTGGAAATATCACACCAGGCTTAAAGCCAATGATGCTTCTGTCCTACTATTTCTCACTCTGAATGTATAAAAGAAAGGAAGATTATTTTTAAGTAAAATGAACAGTCTAGCTAGCATAGGTTCTATATTGTCAACAGGCCTGTCTTCATAGCAGATCTTCTGCCTTTCAGACACAACAGATCACTGTTAAATCCAATGGTTCTGTACCAAAGACAGATCATTTTTTACACTTATAATCATTGCAGGCTCCCCATGGTGATGTGATTAAAATTCAGATGCTTGGAAAATGACTCATGTTTATGATGGCTGCAGTGTCCCAGGGACATGTGATCACCTTTTGCAACCTTCTGATGAGCAAAGTCAATGAGGAAACCAAATTCACTCAACAACTATGTTATTAACTCAACAACTGCAGTGATTCACTTAACAAATCTGGCAAGAAAGGTGGTAAAATGGGGCAAAACTCACCTAACAAATGTCTCACTTAGCAACATTAATTTTGGGCTCAGTTATGATCGTTAAGTTGAGGACTACCTATATGATAATATTAGGATAAAAGATGGCTAATCTGGGGGTGAAAGAGTGACTGTGTATGATGCTAATTCAGTAATCCAATGCATTTCTTATTTCTTTTACACCTTTCCCCTAGTTGCACATTTTTTTCCTTTTGGGGGGGTTTCACAAAGACCAAACCTCTTTCTGAAGCTTTACAAATACTTAAAACTGGATGACAAATGATTATTGCATGGAAATCTGAGGTGAACTTCCCTTAATTTGATATTAACCCAGCTTAATTGGAGAGTGACATATTTAATTCAAAGAAAATTAGCATCCCCACAGCTTGCAGTTCTCATCTGGTGGATAGCAACTTTCCAATTCAAATCGTTATTAAACCAATGTGATCTCTGAATAATTATGGCAGTCAACAACAAGAGATTTTCTGCACTTTTAAATTCTTGTTTCCCATTTCCTCAGTTAAAGATGAAGCCAAATTAAGAAATCCCTTTCTGGATTTCAACCACTTCCTTTGCTTTGGCTGCAGTCGTGGCTTATAGAGTTGTAATTGCAGGAATTTTCCAATCTCAGATGGCAAACCTCAGATAAAGAATGTTTCCAAGCAAATACAACTCAGGCAAACAAAGTCACTAATCACTAATCTATGGATAAAGGAAGATTAGAGAGGGGAAGTAGAATCATATGTTAGACTTTAACTACAGAGATAATTAATTGATAGATAATATAACAAACAGTAATGGACAAGTTAAGCATGACCAAAGTTAACCAATGATGGAGGATAACTAAAAATGGTATAAATGCAAAGATTACACTCACAAAAAGATCATCATCATAATTCAGTTGTTCATGATCAAACAACTCAACTGCCTCATCATTACAACAAAGTGGCACCAAACAGGGACCTCTTACTTTCGTCCGCAAGGATTTGGTGCACCTTCAACCCTTTGTGGTTTCTTCAACCTTTTGGTTTCTGTAAGTATGGGTCTTCGCTTTTGAGGAACAAAGGAAGCACGTAGATGAATTAGGCTATTTGTTGAAGAAGAAGAATACTGAGATACCACAGAGAAATTTCTTAAGGCTGGTCCAGGAGATTGCAGCTCAGTGCTATGGTACCAGAAAAGGGGTCTTTAAAATTAACTGATTGGGAACATATTTGGGAAAACATTGCATACTGAACTCGAGAAAAAATAGAAGTTTGCATGTGTGGCATTTATGTGGCATGCAATTGAAATGACCATGCATTGTGACATGCAATTTGGTCACAATGAACTTTCTCTTTTAACACCTCTCCACCTTCACATTTATACTAATGCTGTCATTTGTCCCCCTTCTTCACCTGAATATATGTCTTCAATTCCCTCAGCTCCTGCAGATACAGGGCAAAAGCCTCCTGACTCTATTGTTCAGTCTTCTTTTTAGAAAATGGTAGAGACTTATAAAAGGATGCCTCTGTCTCAGGAAACAGAACTTGCAGAATTACTGTCTATTTGTCCAGTACAATATCATCCATGGTCAGGGCCACAGCTTGGACTGCAAGTAGCAGAATGGGAGGGTCTGCCTTGATCAGATCTTAAGAGAATTAAAAAAGGCAGTTACAGACGATGGGATTAGTGGTAATTTTACAAAGAGGACTTGTAGAAGGAATAAAAAATGGTTATACAATGATCCTGTAAGACTGGAAGCAAATATTCTCCATGATTTTAACATCCATGCCAATATGTGTTGGGAGAGTGAATATGTGAGACATGCTCAAGCTGCTGCTTTAGGAGAAGAGGAACATATATAGTTGAGCAGCTAATTGGTTCTGCGACATGTTGGTACAATTCCTACTCAAGTTGTTGCTTCTCCAGCTATGTTAACTATTGTTTCTGAATTGCCTTTCGTGCTTTTCTTAAGGTACCACCAAGCTGGAGAACCTAGAGCAAAGTTTTCAAACATTTGACAGAATGCCAGATGAGCCTTATGCTGACCTTGTTGAGTGTCTGTCCAAAGCAATTAGACAACAGTTTGATCATCAGAAGCTGCTGGTGAACTTCGCCAGTTAGCTATTGAAAATGCTAATGTAGATTTTAAAAGAGCTTAGAGCCGTTAAAGGCTACTGGTCATAACACTCTGGCAGATATGCTGCGAGTCTGCCAGGATAAATTGGCATCACAAACTTATAAAATGCATATGTTAGCAGCTGCTGCTATTCAGAAAGGACAGCAGACCAATGGTAACTGTTTTAAGTTAAAAGCCTGGCCACTTTCAGAAGGATCTGTTCATTCTACACCTTCTATGCCTCAGAATCATCCTTCTAAGAAGTGCCCTATTTGTAAAAAGGGATTTCATTGGTCCAATCAATGGTTTCAGTCAGGAATGGGTGTGGCACCCACCCAGAATCCAAAGTGTGCCTTTCCCATCATCTGACTCCTCCAGCGTCTCTCTCACTCCTCCCCAGCCACAGCGGTAGGCGCTGGGATTGATTTAATCACTCAAGAGGAAATTGAGTTTAAATTTCCCATGGAAGTTAAAATAGTTCCATCTCAATTTAAAGGTCCTCTTCCTGGGATTATTGGCTTAATTTTGCCTCGTTCTTCTGCACAAAAAGGGCTATTTTGTTGTGCCTGGGTAATAGATTCAGATTATACTGGTATCCTCATGATTCAGATTTGGGTGAATCTTCCTCAAGTTCTTCCTTGTAATTCTTCTGTTGCTCATTGCTTCTTCTTCCATATGAATTCCATCTCCTGGTATAGGTAATCGTGGGGATGCAGGATTTGGATCAACTTCTTTATCCTAGGCTTACTTCATCAGCTGAACTCCTCTCGCCTTTGTTTACACTCTTCCTTAATAAACACCATTTCAAGAGGTTATTGATACTGGAGCCGATGTTATGTCATCTCCTCTTACAGTGCCAGTACAGTGGCCAAAATGACAGTTTCTTCATTTGGGAGTAGGAGTTCTACAGCTGCTTGGCAGAGTGTTCAAGAAATTAATGTTACACAATCTGCTAGTAAGTCCTTTTTTCCTACAACCATACATTCTAGATATTCATACTAATATTGGGGTGTGATATCCTTTCTCTTCTTAATCCCATTTGATCTTGATGATGGCTCTTCCTCTTAAATGGCTTTGTTCTACAGTGGTTTGGGTGGAACAATGACATTATCAAGGGAAAAACTCGCTGCTTTACAACAATTGGTTCAAGAACAATTGCTGCTGGTCAATAGAACCTTCTACTAGCCTTGGAATACTCCTGTTTTTGTTATAAAAAAAGAAAATGGGAAATGGCGTTTCCTTCATGGATTTAAAGTATCCAACCCATGGGTCCTTTACAATGTGGTCTACCAAATCCTAACTTAATTCCTAATTTTTATAAATTATTGGTAGTTGATCTTAAAGACTGCTTTTTTACTATACCTTTGCACCCTCAAGACAAAGAAAAATTTGATTTACTGTCCAGTTTTTATAATAGCATGCCACAAAACGATATCATTGGTAGTGTTGCCTAGGAATGTTAATTCCCCTACATCTTTGTCAATATTTCGTGGATATGCCCTTCAACCCTTTCGGAATAAAATTTCCTTCCTATTTAGTCATCATTATATGGATGATATATGATAGCAGCCCCGGATTTTGATGCATCTAAGTTGTTAAAAGAATTAAGGATATTGTGGCACAACAGGGATTGTATATAGCCTCAGACAAAATTCAAAAGGTAGAACCTTATACCTACTTAGGACATAGAATGTTGCACAATTCTCCATTCCAATTCTTCCTGAATTACAAGTTACAGAAATCATATACATTAGTACAATGGCAAAAATTACTTGGCATTATTTATTGGCACGCCATTCTTCTACATTACAACTGGTGATATGTTGCCTTTATTTCAGTCTTTGAAGGGAGCACAATCACCAGGAGATCCAGTTGTATTAACTGATCTTCAAAGAACATATGTCCACAAGATATGTGTACAGGATAAACATCCGTAACATTGCAGCTATTCTTCAATTAGGACTTTGCTAAGCTATTCTTCCAACTACACCCTTACCCACGGATGTCTTTATTCTAATGCCATCCCCTGCAAGCGGTCAACATTCATGAATGGAATTAATTTGTCAGCTACTTCCACCTAGAAACATTTATCCTTATCAATCAGCATTAGAGGATTTGATTATTAAAGGTTGTAAACGAGCCTTACATCTTACAGGACAGGCTCTCATTAGCATAGCTTTCACTCGTACAAAAAATTGAACATGAGCATTTTGATGATGATTTCAGAATCATATTCAGACAGCCCTTTTCTCAATATGTGGGAAAATTTGTTGTATTCTTTTACCCAAGGATCCTAAAATTGTGCGTTACCACTACTTTAAAATCCGCCTTTTCTCTTTGTCGTTTTTTTTTCTTTTTTTTTTTTTTTTTTTTTTTTATTATTTTTTTTTTTTTTTTTTTTTTTTATATTTTTTTTTTTTTTCCATTTTTGTGCAAAATCCTATTTTCTAAAGCTCTTACAGTCTTTACTGATGGATCACCTACAAGGGGTGTGGTTGTCTGGCAGATTCAACAATGGTATTCTAAATTTACTGCCACGCAGACTTCAGTTCAATGTGCTGTGATTTTGGCTTTACGATTGTTCAATGACCAACCTATTAACTTGATCGTTGATACTCAACATGTGTATTTAGCTATGCAATCTCTTCCCTTTTCTTATTGTGCTCTCTCTTTGGATAAGAATTTGTTAACACATTTGAAGTCATACTCCCTTTATTAATGCCTTGACTGAAGGTAATTGGAAGGCAGATGAATCTTGAAAGGATGTTGCATCTTTTGTTTGCTGATCTTGTTGCTAGTCATTCTTATTTTCATCAAAATGCCAAATCGCTTGCAAAGCAATTTCAAATTTCATTATGTCAAGCCCGGGATATTGTCCATGCTTGTCCAGCTTGTCAGCAACTGGCAGTTTCCTTTCCAGTGGGTGTCAACCCACGAGGAACTCAAGCTAATCAAATTTGGCAAAAGGATGTAACTCAGTTTTAAGCCATACTGTTATCTTCATAATTCTATTGCCACTCATTCACACTTCCTTTGGGTTACTGCTTCAAAACATGAATGTACCTCAGATGTTATTTCTCACTGCCTATCCTCTTTTGCTGTAATGGGTCGACCTTCTCAGTTTAAAACTGACAATTGCCCCGCTTATATTAGTAAGGAATTTCAAACCTTTTGTCAGAAATGGAATGTTACTTTAGTGCATGGAATTCCTGACAACTCTCAGAGTCAAGCTATATTTGAATGAGCTCATTGTACTTTTAAGGCATTGCTTCAGAAACAATTACAAACTGAGTCTGGCTCTTACCATCTGCGAAAGATTAAAAATCTCATTGCTGTAGCATTATATACTTGGAATTATTTAATCTTTTTCGATTCTCTTGCAGACTCACCTGTTAATTTGCATTTTCGAACTACTGAATCTTTAGCAAAGCTTTTGGTAAAATATCGCCAAGCTCCACATCCAACCTGGAAAGGACCTACACTGCTGATCACCTGGGGTCCTTCTACTCGACAAGCAGTGTGGGTTCCAGCACACTGTGTTCGTCCATATCATGGCATGACATCAGGGCCTTCACAACCCGATTTCGGATTTCAATCTTCATCTGAACACGGAAGTCTGTCTTCCAAGGTCGATGCGCCCACAACCCATCACTTAGGGCCTGGTTAAATCTACTACAGATGAAGCTAAACAACAATTGCAGCAGGCCTCATTACCTCAGACTCCTGAAAATCTTGTTACTGCTGTTTTGCTATTATTACTGCTAACTCTGTTGCCATTTTACTTTGTATTTTCTTGTTTATGGTTCATGGTGTTTCTGCTCAAAATGACACTTCTGTGGCTTGCTTTAACCCTAATTTGTGGGTTCATCATGCCCAATACATGTTTATGACCCACGTCACAAATATTACTTGATACTATGAGCCCCCAATGGCATTTGGTCAAATTTCTTTTACCTCTAACTTGATCATGTCTTCTACATTTATTGTCTCACAACTACAATCTATTTCACACTCCTGGCTATTTTCTACACCTCCTCTTTTAACCCTCTACAATTGCAATACATTTATAAATCTTTCAATCCTCCATTTAAAATAAAAAATGAGGATATGTAGAGTTGTAATTGCAGGAATGTTCCAATCTTGGATGGCAAGCCTCAGATAAAGAATGTTTCCNTGATGAAGGATAACTAAAAATGTATATAAATGCAAGACAATACTCCAATAAAGATCATCATGATTCAGTTGTTCATGATCAAACAACTCAACTGCCTCGTCATTACAACAGGTATGCCTAAAACATTCAGTAGAACTTTTTTCACTATTACTAATCTTAAAGACTAGAATAAATATAGCTGAAAACTTATATTTGGAGTAGAGTTTAAAAATGATTGTCCCAGCTAATTTTAAGAGACCCAATATTCCTAAAATATTTCATCATGCTTACTGAATTACAGAAGCTAAAAGAAAAAGTTAGTTGAGACCAAATCTGTAACCAGAAAAAGTATGGGCAAATGACTTTCATGCAAATGGAACAGCATTCTGTGTATGTGTGTATTTTGTGTTAGTGAATTTTAGGTGATACTGTTCCATTTGAAAGTAAAGCCCTCCTTTGGATTATTTTCAATTTGTATATATTATTACACACACAACACATGTATAGGTGTTTATGCGAGTGTGTGTGCGTGTGTGTATGTTTGTGTGTTTCAAATTGAAAACAATTGAAAAAAATGGAGTGAATTAAAAATAAATTGGCTCAATACACCTTTAATCTTGCATGAATGTCTATAGAATGAAAGCTTGGATATTTGAAATCTCAAAGAGACCTTTTGAAAATTGACCTGGCTTTACAATTCTGCTTTGTGTAATTGCTTGACATCATTACCAATCTTCTAAGGAAATGCCTTTATCTGGTGTTTTCTCCCTTCATGTGAAAGAATAGGATTTCCACAAATAACAGTCCTGGTAAATTATGAATGATAAAAAATGAAATACATTTTATTGAGCTATTTTCTGGGCCTGTATTGCTAAAGCTTAAAATTAAAAAACATTACCCATGCAATCAGATTTTTTTAAAAAGGAAAAGAGAAAATGTCAAATTATATTTTCAGGACTTTTTTTATTTTAAATATTTAGTCGAAATAGTTGTAAGAAAACATTTGATTGTAAAAGAGGGAATTTAATATACAGTACATTAGCTCAAATCATCAGGTTATAAGAATACTACAAAGGATAAGGTAAGGTTTTCAAGGCAAGTTACAATAATGTTATCAGGAAAGATAGAAAAAGTCAACATGATGATTGTAACAGTGTGATTAACACACAGCCCCTTTATATGCAGATGTAGAAAAGAGATAGGACTTTGATCATGCTGTTACCGCCTTTTTGACCTTTTTCTTACCACCAACAGTGGGTACTAGATCCCAAAATGATGAAGCTCCTTTAATATCAACAAAGCTCTGATATAAAATAAGTACCAGGTTCCAGAAAAAAAAAACCCTAACTATTTAGTTAGCATGCACAAAGACTGTAAATATTGGAAACAATATAGAATTAATTAGCAGGCACAGAAAAGACATTAAGCTTAGCTTTCCTATTTTTTCTACTTTACTAAAGAACAGACAGCCTTTGAATCAGAGATACTTTTACCAATTTTGTTACCTGAAAAATCCTGCTTCCAGCAACTTCTATCTTAATCTAAGGCTGAGCAAAAATGTTAAATCTTAAATTTTCAATCTTCTTCAGATAAACTGTGGAAAGCATCGAGGCATAATAATCTCATCCAGTAATTTCTACCTGATTTTAAAAGGAAAAGAAAAAGCCCTTTTTTTCCAAGAAAAAGAAAGTTAGGCAAATCTCCTTGCTGTTTTTCTTCTCCTGCTTGAGACTGAGAAAAATTGCTGGAAGTTTGAGTCACAATAGGTATGCTTCATTTATGGATTCTATTCAGAAATGTTTATAATTAGATATCAATTTAGCCAGGTGCATTTCATCCAAATGGGAAAAAACCTCTCCTCTGGGCCTTTTTTCTTCCAGTGTGAGAATTTAATGAAAAAATATTTATCCAATGAAAGACCATAGAGCCACAGAAATGGGAATATTGTAGACATAATTTCCAGTGCATTTCACTGTTTAGTATCTGATGGCTATAAGTATTTTACCAGCTGATGCTGATTTGCCAAATACAATACTATTTAAATAAAACAGGCCTTGCATGAAATTTGACCCTAAATTTCTAAATCTTTCTGTATATTTGATGTTCTTTTTTCTTCTTACAGAATAATTTTTAATTTGTACTACAGGATGACAATCAGGATACTATCTAGTGTGTTACTACATAGCTTTTCAAGGTTCTATATCAGCCTTAAACTTAGTACCTTGTGGATGACTATAGCACAAACTAGACTGTCATATTACACTGCAAAATCTGGATGATCTCTACATGACAGTAAAGAGACAGAAACTCTCATTCTTACTATTTAAAAATTATCTGGATATTTGTAGTGCCTAATTACATGTCCATTATTCCCAGTCATCATGTCAAAAGAGGAAATAGGTAGCTTACCTGGAAGTCTCATTCCTTGATTTTCTGCAAGGTGAAAATATTTTTTTTAAAATATCAACAAGCTTTTGCTTGCCTTCATTGCAGCTATTTTCTAAACTAATTCTGCCCCTGCTCCCCATTGGCTTCACAACAACCTATGTTTGAGGGAACTGTAAACTGTAATTTCATTATTCCTGGTTTCAAATGAGGAACATTTGCACGCACTCTGGATCCTATCTATGCCTTCTGACTACCTACTATAATGGAAGGAAGGTTTATCTACTGGGGTTGCTTCTTTGTGCAACTTGTGAAATATATTGGTTTGTTAAGTCATATCAACTGTGAAACTATGTTTTAGTTCATGCCCATATCTTACTTTCTTTACATTATGCTCTTGCATGGGATTCCTATTTATATAAAATCTCAATGTATTGCTGGGCTCAAACTGTGACTTCTATTCTTAACATTCCATGTTAAAGTGGCACGTTTAGTTATCAGAGGATTGTATTCTGACTTGGCAATTTATGAAGTATTTTTGCATAATTTATGACCTATTTAATTTGTATAAGGGTTTTTAAAGAGGTAAATATTATCTCAATATTATTTTTATAATTTGCCAGGAAAGCAGATCTTTCATATCCTCATTAAACTCTGAAAAGTAATTACTGCTACAAGTGTGATTATCTCTCTCACACACCTTCCCAAATAAATCTCTTCCTGTTAGTTGACCAATAGTGCCATCTATTGCTAAGCAATTCACTTTCCTAAGATATATGGTTTTGTTTATACATCACATTTAGAAATTGTCGAACTTCCTCACAGAATGACTCTGGGCAGTATACAAGTAAAAACATAAAATCGGTACATTTATTTGGAGGCAATTAAGAATACAATAATTAAAATTAAAATACAAGGAAAAGAAATCAATGTGCTAACCAATCCCATAGCTGCATGCTCCTCTGTGGGTCCCAAATTGCTCAACAGAGCTAAGTCTTCAGACATTCTTGAAGGCCAGGAAAGTGGGAACCCATCTCATCTCTAGAGTACAATGTTTCAAAGGGCAGGGGCAATGGCATGGAAGCCTCTCTTCTTAGACCAACATTCTAAATGTTATATATAAAAATATTATTTTGTGCAGTTAATAAAAGCTTCTATGAGCTAAGATATCAACAAGAAATATCAAGTCAATAGGGTGGATTTAGAAACTGACAAATTCAAAAAATGGCAAATTATATATATCCATGAAATCAACAGGGGTTTTGATTTGAGATATTTTATTTTTCTAACTGGTATTCTGAAAAAGCTGTGTGCAACCTTTCCTCTTTTCTTCTTTTTATTTTTGTGATAATAATAAATGATAACATAGGAAGATTATAAATAGAACTCCAAATGACTTGCTATAACATTTTAGCAATTGTGTGAGATATTGTCATAATACAAATTTGAATGGATTACTGAAGATTATTCTGTCTTTGTTTTCATGGTGATGTCTTTTTCATTCTTATTGTAAGGATTCTCACAATAAGAATACTTATTGTATTCTCTTCTATACCTCCTTTGATATATTTTCTCTAAATAGGATGTATAATTGATATATTTACAGAGCTGATTTTTTATATCTGATTCTTTACAGAACTTACACAAAGCTCTGAATATTTGGGGGAATTTTTCAATGACAACTATCCTCTGCTTATAAAAATGGTATTTGAAAGCACATTATATAGGTAGTCCTTGACTTACCACCACAAATGAGCCCCAAATTAGGTGAGGCTGGCCCCATTTTATGATCATTTTTCCCACAGTTAAGCAAATCACTGCAGTTATTAAGTAAAATCAAGGTGTTTTAAGCATATCTGATTTGCCACATTGACTTACCTTGTCGGAAGCCAGCTGAGGAGGTTATAAATAGTGATCACATGACTCAGAACAATGTAACTGTTATAAATGCAGTTGTCATGCACCTTAATTTTGATCACTTGACCATGGGGATCCTGCTGCAATCATAAGTGTTAAAACTGGTCATAAATCGCTTTTGTCATTATAACTTCAAACAGTCACTAATAAACAATTTTAACTATTACTAGTATTATATTATAAAATTAAAAATGGTCTTACTAAAGAGATACTTCTTTGCTCAGCATATTTTTTCCTAAAGGACCTGTCACATAGACCGACAGATGCAAAAATTATGTAAAAAGGACACAGCGGATGAGAAAATTTTCCATCCGTTGTTATCCGCTCTCAAAAGTGCCC
>BHFT01004330.1:2674-62334 GCA_004320025.1 Laticauda laticaudata
GGGGGGGGGGGGGGGGGGGAGAAAATAGAGAAACCAGCTCGGTGGCTTCGTTTTCTCCCCCCCTCCAAAAAAAGGAGGGGGATTGGAAGGCTTGTTTAGGGAAGGTGGGGTATATCTCGAGGGTCTCCGAGCAGGCTGGAGATGGGGATTGGTGTCGAAAGAAGGGTGAGGTTTCCTTGAGTTCGAGCGAACCGGGGCAAGTGGCTTTTCCGTGGGGCAGGAAGCTGGGCAGAGGCCTCCATGTAAGGTGGGGGGGGGAAGCATTTATTTCTGATGTTGCGAGCTGAAGAAGCTTTTCCTTGCCAGGGCATCAAGGAACCTTCCAAGCGCCTCCCTTTGCTGATGGACAGGTTTCTTTCATCAGGTTTGCATGTATCAACAGGTGCTTGCATTATTCACTGCGTTAAAACGGGCCTTGCCCTTGTGATACGGTATTTAAGGCTTTGCTGAGAAAGAGAAAGGCAATTAGTCGAATTATTAGTGTGGGGGATTCCTCATTCCTCAACTGTAGGATGTTGTTGAATTGACTCAGAACGGGTTTAGTGCCAGTGTCTTGATGTAATTTTCTATTGATGATTTTAAATGAACCACCTTTTGTGAATGGAAAACATATCAGCTCCTACAGTTGATTGGAGAAAGAAGGAACTACTTAACCTTTCAGGTATTTTTTCTTCTGTGAGATTGCTCCCCTCCAAAACAGGGAAAGAAAGTCTATTGAAAATAGTGAAAAAAGTAGTGAAAATAAAAATGAGCTGTCTTTCAGTTAGTGTCTAGTCCCAAACATACTTTTTCAAGAGGCAACTGGACATTCTGGTTTTTCTTTGAAGAGGTTGCACATGTCATCGAAGAAGCTTCTTCAGCTCTTGGATGAGCTGGAGACTTCTTGAATGAGAAGTGAAATGTCTAAAGAAAAACCAGAAAGTCCAGTTGCCTGTTGAAAAAGCACCTTTGGGACAACCATGACCTGAATGACTGAGAATCTCCATAGTGTTTATGTCTAGTGTTTATGCAGGGAAAACAACATCAAGCAAAATTGAAAGTGGTCCCTCAGTGGTTAATTTGGCCACTCAATAACAGTGAATTGCATAGTGAACATCTGATTAAAATTATAGGATAAATGTTTTGACATGGTATGTTCTGCAATGGTGGTTCATTATTTCTAACTATTAATGGCACCACCAAATAGATTGTTCCTTGAGGGTACAACATTTGATGTGTTGGCAGAATTTTATATAAAATAGTGAGTTTGACATTCAAAATTATAAATGGAAATTAAGGGTAAATATGTTTGCATTATTTATTGAAAACTAAGAAAGTAATACATTTCCAGTAGTAGGAAAATTTTCTTTCTTTTTTAACAATTCTCATGCTTCCTCATCATGAGAATCCAGATCAATGCTGACAACATCTTTAAATATTGAATCCTTAAAGCTTTAGAAAAAAAAAAACTAAGTGATCAAATATATATCTAGAAGTTCGGCTTCTAAATAATTTAATGTGTGATCATTTAAAAACCAAGTATTAAATATCTACATAAAACATGTTAATTTTAATTTCAAATCTGGGAGGTTTTTAGCTTCATTCTTTTCTGTGTAATAAAAGTTACCTTAGCATCAACATTAAATTTAATCCAATACCTCTTTGTTGCAGTTGCTGTTTTGTAAGTCGTAGATTAAATCAACTTTCAGTCCATGATCCATTATGGAAAAGGCATTGTAAGAAATACTGGCTTCTTTCTGAGTAAGTGTGGATAATATTTCAGTTTGCATAAAATAAAAAATGGCTTATACTTTTTATCCAATATAAGTTAATAATTATAATATGGAAAAACAAGGCTTTGAAATTGCTTCTAGGTATAACCATCTGAATTATTTGCTATTATTATTTGAAATATAAGTATTTATAAATATCTGTATATGTATATGCTTATGTACTAATTATAAGTAATTATAAATATATGTATACTTTTATATCTATATTTACATACTAGAATATACATTTATGGGCATAAGTATTGATACATTTATATCTATATTTACATACAATTATATCTATACTTACTCTCCATGGAGTTTTTGCTCCATTTGATATATTAATTATGTTAATTCCTTATGCTCAGTATGAGATTTAAGAGGATAAATATGTGTGTGGACAGACTGATATTTTACAATATTGAATTAAGAGTTGAGGTTTTGTTCATTTTTAGTTAACTAGAAATGCTTCTAAATATCAATTTGACATGATCAAACGTATTCTTGAGGAATAGCTTCTAAAACAATTAGTTCTTCTCCAGGTGTACTCGAATAGTTTAAATTTGTTAGACCAGATGATTCAGTGGTCAATAGATCTGGGCTAATCTCACTATTTTTGGAAACTATCTTGCTTTAATTAAAAGGAGGATAGAGAGTTTTGAGTTCAACACATTTAGCAAGCAATAACTATTTCGGGCTCAGATTAATTAAAATCAATTTTGAAACAGGTTTTCTAATCTTGCCTACAGTGTCACTGTACATAATGTACAGTATAAATGTGGCATTGATATTACCACTTGCTGCTTATGGAATAGAAAAGAATAAAATAGAATAGAATAGAATAGAACAGAACAGAACAGAATTCTTTATTGGCCAAGTGTGATTGGACACAGAAGGAATTTGTCTTGGTCTTGGATGCAAATTCCTTCTCAGTGTACATAAAAGAAAAAGATACATTTGTCAAGAGTCAAGAATTATAAGGTACAACACTTAATGAATAGTCATAGGGTACAATAAGCAATCAAATCATACTAAGAAAGTCAATAAAATCGTAAGGATACAAGCAACAAAGTTTACAGTTATACAGTCACAAGTGGGAGGGATGGGTGATAAGAATGATGAGAAGATTAATAGTAATAGTAGTGCAGACTTTGTAAATAGTTGGACAGTATTGAGGGAATTATTTGTTTAGCGGAGTGATGACATTTGGGGAAAACTTTTCTTGCTGTTCTCTTTGTTCTGGTGTGCAGGGCCTATTGCGTCGTTTGAGGCGTAGGAGTTGAAACAATTTATGTCCAGGATGTGAGGGTTTTATAAATATTTTCACAGCCCTCTTTTGACTCGTGCAGTATACAAGTCCTCGATTAAAGGCAGGTTGCGTAGTAATTGTTTTTTCTGAGTTTATCCTCTGAAGTCTGTGTCTGTCCTGTTGGGTTGCAGAACCAAACCAGACACTTATAGAGGTGCAGATGACAGACTCAATGAATGTTCATATTTGATTTTTTTTTAGAGCTGAAAAATCTCGAACAACTAAGAGCTGGAAAGCAATTTTCATAGATATGTATGCTGATTTGGGAACATATATTCAGTATTATGCTACACTTAAAAAAGCCTGGGATGATTTGGAAAAATATTTGTTGCAGCATTGTCCTCGGATGATTAGTTCTTTGAAAGGTATTGTTAATATACTTGATATTTTGAAAAGCTTTGTACCTTGATTTTTCTTTTCAAATTTTGAATTTAACTTTGGCATTTTTATATAAGAAACTCAATAACAACTATTAGCAAGTGTTATAATTCTATAATTCCAACAGGAGCCAGGAATGCCAAGATTGCTGCTGTTAAGCTATGTGGCCATGTGACATTGTATTTTATTACATCACATAGTGACAGAAATTCCAGTCATAATTGCCATCATAACCAAAGAATTACCTGTAGTTATTTTGGAAGTAAAATAATTTATTCATTTCTGGTTTATAGGAATGTGCAAAACATTCCAAAGAGATACTCTGAAGAGTTGAGGAGCACAAATGAAACGCTTCTCTTCACATCAATAATACAACTCTTTCAGTATGAAGGGAAGAGAAGCAGTGCATGCACATGAACCCAAAGATAGACTTAGAAACTTTCATGTGTGCTTTATTGAA
This sequence comes from Laticauda laticaudata, assembly GCA_004320025.1. NCBI lineage: Eukaryota > Metazoa > Chordata > Lepidosauria > Squamata > Elapidae > Laticauda > Laticauda laticaudata. The sequence goes on from BHFT01004330.1 coordinate 6,573, forward strand.
GAAGCATCTGATTTAAAATTTTCAATAGAGATGCTCTTTTTGTGTTCCACAGATTACATAGTGCCCTGTTTTCATCTGAAGATGAACCTAACGCAATTGTCGGAGTTGCTGACTTCTGTGGGACTTGCTGAGCAGTTTAGCACTGGGTCTTAGATTGTTGCTTGTTTATATTGTGTGAAATCATGCATGAAAACTTGTAACTTCTTAATATGACAGACAGTGTTCAGGAAGATGATCTGGATGCAGTGGAAGCACAGATTGGTTGCAAATTACCTGATGATTATCGATGTTCATTTCGAATCCATAATGGACAGAAGCTGGTTGTCCCAGGGTGAGAGATTAAAATTCATTGTATTTGCTCTTTGGAATTAATTTTATGTACAAGAATTCAAAAATCACATTAATGTTCTTAAGCATATTTTTAAACTTTTTTTTATACAAAGGTTGATGGGAAGCATGGCACTCTCCAATCACTATCGCTCTGAAGATTTATTGGACATTGACACAGCGGCTGGGGGCTTTCAGCAGCGACTAGGACTGAAGCAATGCCTTCCCTTAACCTTTTGCATTCACACTGGATTGAGTCAATACATGGCTCTTGAGAGCGTGGAGGGGCGCAATCAGTATGAAATCTTCTACCAATGTCCAGTAAGAGAGATTTCAAATATATATTTTAGACAGAAATAACGCAGCTCACACACTTCATGAAATTGATACATAACCATGGATGTAATTTGACTGTGTGTGTAGAATATTTGAAGTCAGCTGCTCTTTCATCTGATTTCCCCCACCCCCTTTCCATCAGTGGCAAAAGGTCACATGAATGTTTAGAAGTTGTAACTGGTGGAGAGGAGACAGGTTTGAGAGGATAGCAAGGGCTCTAACGGCTGTCAAAAAAGTGAAAATTAATTAGGCTGTTGAAAAAAACCCTTTGTGTCAAGATCAACAGTCGAAGGAACTGCTAGATGAGAACTGTGAGTAGGAAATCAGAAAATATTGCATGGTGATTCGGAATAGACTGACAAATCCTGAAACCAAAACTTTCATTTTCCAAACATATTATAACTTTTCCATCTATATAATACTAAGATTTTTTCCCCTTTGTAATTAATTGAATTTTGCATCAATATTTTAAACTATAAATCTTGGATGTAAAGTTGCTTCTATAGTAATAGTACAACTCATTAGCATACTCTAAAATATGACTGTTCTTTGCTTGTTTTAGGATTGAAACCTCAGTGCATCCTAACAGGATACTGTAATTTGCTTTAAACTAGAATAATATTTAAAAAGTTATGAATTTAAATTCATGTATTTTTAGTTATTTTTCAAATTATGTTCTTGATAATATAACAAAATTAAATTTTCCAGTTTAGTTTGCTAAATTATTCTAAATGTTAGTAGCAAACAATATATTTGCACAACACACTTTTTAAAAAGAGAGTATATAGAACTAAAACTATAAAAACTTGACTGAAATCTTACTGCTGTTTATGCCTTTTAAAAATATTTATTTTAGGATACAAATAACCTGTTTCATTTTATTTGAAGGATCAAATGGCCCGTAATCCATCTGCAATTGATATGTTTATCACAGGTAAATATGTTTTGGAACTCTAATGGAGAAACATTTTCAAGAGGAATAACGGGAAGACGATAATTAGGATGATGAGCAACATATATATGCTTATTCCCAACAGATGCTCAACATGTCTGCTTTATTACTAAGTGTCTTTACAGCAGCTTTCCTCCTAGTAAATAAAGTGAGTCAACTATTGGATCAACTACAGATGAGATTATAGTCTAATATAATTGAAACTCATCTGATTGGAGAAGGTTGATTGGCAGCTATTTAAGCAAAGATTCAGGAAATAACTTCTATGGAACAATTCTCATCATGTATTCCCTACTCTAAAACTTTGTCCAGGTTATTACAAAGCTTTGAAAACTAATTTCCAATCCATCTTTCTACCCCAGGGGTGTCTTTTACTGTGACATTCTAGTTCTATATAAAGAGTGAACTATTCAGTCTTTACTATGTCACTTTGATGTTTATGTTCATAAATTATTAATATTGTATCAGCTTAATCAGATGCCTAACTTGTTTGTAGTTAACTTGTCCATCAAAGAGACAATATATATATTCCAGGAAAGACTTGAGTTTTATAGATGTTACTGAAGATCTAATCAATTGATCCTGGTTTTTTTTCTTGTAAACTTGTTTTTCCTTCTTCAACATCTAGGTAATTCCTATTTGGAGTGGTTCACCTCCTATGTTAACAATGTAATAACAGGTGGCTATCCAATCATCCGAGACCAGATTTTCAGGTATTATAAATTGAGTTTACAATACAATACTGCTACAATACAGTATACAGTATTATATTGTGATTAAGAAAAAAACAATGGAAATTTGTATAAATGTAAATATTGATAGTATTTAGGTATGGTAATATGTAAATGAGAAAGCAAAGGTTTTATACTACAGATTACAGAAGCAAAGCCTCATAGTCTTCTGAAAAATATTAATCATATGCAAGACTATTGAAAGAGATATTTTCTACATTTTATAAAATGATACCAATATTCTTTAAATAATATTACATTTTTAATGAAAAACCCATTTGTTATCATTTATCTGTAATACAAAAAAAGGCTGTTAGGAAGAATGTTTTCCTAATGTACAGATAGTCCTTGACTTACAACCATAATTAAGCCAAAAATTTATGTTGCTGAGAAATTTGTTAAGTGAGTTTTGCCCCATTTTATGACTTTTTCTTGTCCCATTTGTTAACTATTAAATTAATAATATGGTTAAGTGAATCTGGTTTCATCATTGACTTTGCTTGTCAGAAGGTCACAAAGGAGGATCCTGTGACCCTGGGACTCTGCAGCGGTCATAAATGTGAGGTGTCAAGCATCCTAATATCACTTTCTAGATATTTGTTAAAATATCTAGAAAGGCCTTTGAAGATTGAATTATCAGCATTAGAAGTGGGGAATGTAATGTTGACATTAATTACTACCGTGTTTCTTACAAAATAAGGCCGGGCCTTATTTTTTTTTGACCCCTGAAAAAACGGCTAGGCCGTCTTTTCGGGGATGACTTAATTTCCTCCCTCACCTAGAGCAGCCCATACGCACGTACCTTGCCGCGAGGCTGCTTCTATTCAATTTCTATTGACGAAAGCTCCCCAAAGGCAGAGTCCCCAGCTGTTTCAGGGCGTGGCTGCGCGTCTCCCCTCGCCTTTAGGCAGTCTCTTTCAGGTAATAGAAGCTCCCTAAATGCAGTCACCAGCCACTTCGATCAGCCGGTAGAAGCAGCCTCAGGGCGAGCACACACACACACATTCCCCTCGCCACGAGGCCGCTTCTATTGGCAAACGAAAGCTCCCTTGAAGGCAGAGTCCCCAGCCGCTTCAGGGCGAGGTGTGGCTGCCCATTCCCCTCACCTTTAGGCAGTCTCTTTTGGGCGAGGAAGTTCCCAAATGCAGTCACCAGCCATTTCGATTGGCTGGTAGAAGCGGCCTTGCAGCGAGAGGAGTGTGTGTGTGCTCTCACCCCGAGGCCGCTTCTACTGGCTATCGGGGTATTCTAACCTAGGCTACCTGCAGGGCACTTCTAAAGGCAAATTTTCTCCTCATCGCCCCCCCGCCCTTCCCCTTGCCTTTAGGCAGTCTCTTTCGGGCAATGGAAACTCCCCAAATGCAGTCACCAGCCACTTCGATTGGCCGGTATTTCTCTTCACCTCGTGTAGTTCTAACAAACGATGTGAGAAATGGCAGGGAAATGCATGATTTAAATAGGCCTAAATTTGGCGGGCATGGCTTAATTTCACCTCATACCGAGAAATCTTGCTGGGCCTTCCTGTTTGTGGAGGCCGTATTGTTGGAGAAACACGGTATATTATTTTTGCTATAAATGATTGCTGTGATGCTGTTCCTCATTAAGTTGGGAGCCCCATCGATTATGCAGGGTTTTCAAAATTATACAGGCAAGGCATCATGCTGTACAGTTTAGATGATTCTAGAATAGGTACAGTTCAGCTCTCTGAATGGCAGATGTAGCTGCTCTTGGAAACTTAGCTTTCCAGCCCTAGTTTTAAGTAATATCTTCATGATATTCATAAGTATCTGTAATGATGAAAAGTAAATGTGAGGAAATATCTATTTCAATATTTAGATTTGAATACAGTAGAAATAGCAGGTGTATTAATAGCAGGTGTATTCAATACAGCAGGTGTATTGAATAAAGTATAAAATGCACTATTTGAAACATGTCATGCTGGTTTTAATCTTTCAATATTTATTCCTTTACATATCAGATAAGAAAATTTTACTTTTTCATTTGTTAGATATGTTCATGAAAAGGACTGTGTGGCCAAAACAGGCGATATTACTGTTTCAGTTTCCACATCTTTCCTACCTGAACTCAGCTCTGTGCATCCGCCTCATTACTTCTTCACTTACAGAATCAGGTAAAATTAGTACAAATATGTTATTGAATTGTTAATACATGTTTTAATTACTAAAAATATTTTAAAATATTTAAATATTTTTAAGAATAATTGAAGTGCCAATATTTTGATTCACTTGAGAACCCAAACTAAATTTTTGGATTGTTTTGCAGTGTAGAACATTTGTCAAAAAACCATTCCAGTTCAGCATTTTTTTTCCTGTAATAATCATATGTCTCCACAAGTGTTAAGTTGGTTTCCTTAGTGTACAGGTAGTCCTCAACTTACAACAGTTCATTTCGTGGCCGTTCAAAAGTTACAATGGCACTGAAAAAAGTGAGTTATGAGCATTTTTCAGTTATGACTTTTGTAGCATCCCCACGGTCACCCAATCAAAATTTGGACACTTGGTAGCTGACTCACATTTATGATGGTTGCAGTGTCAGGTGATCACTTTTTGCGACTTTCTGACAAGCAAAGTCAGTGGGGAAGCCAGACTCACTTAAGAAACAGTTTACTAACTTATCAACTGAAGTCATTCAGTTAACAACTGAGGTAAGAAAGGTGTAATATCAGGCAAAACTCACTTAACAAATGTCTTAGTTAACAACAGAAATATTGGGTTCAATTATAGTCGCAAGTCAAGAACGACCTATTCTTTTTTCTCAAACACTTTACTTGCATTTCCAATACACTCAAAATATATTTATCTCCATAGGAAAATGCTTCTTATTGTCTCTTATAGTATGTGGTTTTGTAATACATTTCTACATCTGTCATAGCCATTTATCACAGAATGATCATGATAGAATACATATGGTACTTTCTGGCTATTTTATTAATATATTTTTCTTATATGATACTTTTAAAAAAAGATTATCAGCATTTTTTATTGTATCACTGAGGAATATGTAATGTATACTGTATATGAAAAGCAAAATGTCTACTATTTACTTTCACTTTTTCAAAAATGGTTATTTCTTTTTTAAAATGCCTATATTCTCAAATTACATTGCATTCATAAGTTGATATGTAATGTAGATAGCATACATCCTGCTTCCTTTACAAAAATATTTCCATAAGAATTAAGGATTAATATTTCTGGGCAATGTATGTTGCTATGCTATGTAAAAGACCCATTTCTAAAAGAAGCTTTTTGTGTAATTTATTAGAATTGAGATGTCCAAAGATGCACTTCCAGAGAAGGCTTGTCAATTAGATAGCCGGTATTGGAGAATAACAAATGCCAAAGGTGATGTGGAGGAGGTTCAGGGTCCTGGAGTAGTAGGTAAGGGACATTGTTTCAAAATGTTGACTAAGTGAAGAAATGATTGGTTGATTTTCTCAAAATAATAAAGGTGTTTGATTAAATTGCCTGTTTAGTTTAAAGAAAAAAAATCCTGCTGTGGTATCTCAGTCTAGAATCTCTTTCAAAATAGATGAAGACTTATACATCATTGTTCAAATTAAATTTAAATTTCAGTATTCTGATTGTCATAAAGCAGTGGTGTCATACTCAAGGCCCAAGAACAGAATCAGGTCCCCGGGGTGCTTAGATCTGGCCCATGGGGCTACCCTGGAAACAGTGAAGGACTGGCCCACAGTGTGTCTGCCAGTGAAAATGGAGCTTCAGAGGGCTGCACGTAGCCCTCCAGAGCTCCATTTTCACTGGCAGAAGGTTGCTGGAAGCCATAGCAGCCAAAAATGGAGCTTTTTGCTGGCAGAGCACTCGGGTCACCACAGCACCCCTGAAATGAGTGATCTCATGCTGGCTACGTGGACCCTGGCCAAATACACACACACACCAAGGTCAAACAACCCTGATGCGGCCATCAATGAAATTGAGCTTGATACCCCTGTCATAGAGCAACAAGGAAATCCGAAAGAAATGCATGACATCTTATTTGTTTCAAGTCACTATTTGTTACAAGCTATTGAATCACATTTTAAAACAATGATTTAATCCTAACATAATTTGACCTTAATTTAAGTGTACTTGACTCTAAAGTTCTCTAATTTTATTTCTGCAGGAGAATTTCCAATAATTAGTCCTGGTCGAGTCTATGAGTATACTAGTTGTACTACATTTCCTACTACATCAGGATACATGGAAGGATACTATACATTCCATTGTCTATACTACAAAGATAGATATTTTAATGTTACCATTCCTAGATTTCACATGGTTTGCCCAACATTCAAAGTATCCATAGCACGTATGGTAAGTTGAAGCAACCTGGTTTCGGCAATATTTTTTATATCTGGTCCCCAAGTACTAATAGACCTGTGTATTTAAAATTGTATTCTTTCTGCATAAAAATTATCAAACAAGGCAACATCCTCTAGGAACAGACTTCTCATTGCTTTCATCAAACTTATCTCCAGCTTCCCTGTTCCATCATAGGATGGTCATAATTGTGTACAATTTATAGCTTTCAGAATCAGTCATCAACTAATGTACTTCAAATTGGATGTTCAACAATCTAATTTGATTTTTAATAGTAAATATGTGTTAAACATGCAGAAAGGAGGATTTATAAGAGCTATGTAATTTCATTTAAAAATATAATCCAACAAGATGAATTTTAGATAAATGATTCACATACAATTACAATAGTACTTACATTAATAGCTGAGAATGAAATATTTTTGGCAGGATTACAGGATTTTGGACTACATTTCTAGTGACAGTCATTTATATTTAGGTACTCTATAATGGTGTAAATCAGACCTACCAAACTGGCGACCTGTGGGCCAGATGAGTCACTCATAGGCCACGTCTACCCCAGCTCCGCAAAAGCAAAAAACATTGTGATACATCATGATATGTCACATGACGCAATCCAGTTTGACACCCGTAGCGTAAATAAAAAAGGTCTTATCTTGATGTACTTTGTTAAACTGATTCATGTTATTCTCTGAAATTATTAAGGTAGAAGTCATAAAACATTTAAAAGCATTCCAATACATAATAAAATATCCTATACAGTATTTTAATAAAAACTGATGTGCATGAGTATTTTACTCATTGGACCTTCTACAAAATTTGGAATTGGCTGATTAAGAAACAGAATATTAGATTTAGATTCAGGTTTATATCCTATTTTGTCAAGAATTTATGTTTGCTTTCTGTTTACCTGCATGACCTACTTAACAGACAGTTGAGTTCCAATTATTTAGGCACTTTACATAATTGAGAAATATTGTACATAATTAAATAGTGATTTCTAGTATATTCAACAGTTTTGTAAGTTACAATTTGTTTGGGATATATTAAAATGTTCTGTTTAGATTTATTATTTGATAAGGAGAATATGGCAGTAGTGAGAATTTAGTCAAATATTTAGCCAGCCAATTGTGAAATCAAGTTAAAAGTATATGGATGTCACAAAAAGCAAAAATTAACTTCTTTATGGTTTTGTTATTGTGTTTTACTGAGATGGAAATGTAAGCATTAGAGTCAGTTTGATGTAATGGTTGAAGGCATCAGGTTAGAAACTGGGAGACTGTGACTTCTAATTTTGCCTTAGGCACAAAGCCAGCTGGGGAATTGTGAGCTAGTTCCTAAGAAAGGAAGCAATAGCAAACAACTTCTGAAAAATCTTTCCAAGAAAACTGAAGGGACTAGACTTTTAGGCACCAAAACTAATAATAATTAGTGTCATTATTATCAATCCTAGGATGGTTCTTTAAAGAAACTGAAAATCTAAATTATGTTGCCTTTTCTGTCTTTAGGAAACCAATCACAATGATTGTGCCATGGATGAGGAGGAAGACTCGACAGATACTGACGAATATGAAGATAGACATAGAATTCTAGGCATTCCGATTCCTTCTGGGCGTTGTCCACGTCAGACTTGATCAGACTTTCAAAACAATGTTTGGGGTTCTGCAGAGGGATGAGTATATATGTGTATGTATATGTATATGCACACATATGCATATATAAATATACAAACACACATGCATGTGTGTATGTATGTATATATTTAAATTCTTGACTGTGGAATAACTGATATGAATGGTGATACTGCTTCTGGCTTGTACCTCATCAAGTGTAGAAACAAGATTTTCCTTTATTTTTTATTTGTTTTGAAGATGATGTAAAGATGGAAATGCACTAGCATGGGAACCTTTATTATTTTGAAAAACTTAACATTGGGAGTACTTTAATATTGTATATATAAAAATTATTTAAATGTAGAATGGTGCTTGGTTTTTTTATATATATATAAAATTGTAATGGCAAATAAAATAGTAACAGGCATGTTTTGTATTGTTACCTCTGACACATAAGTAAATGAAATATTTAAACTGTTTATGATCTTTAGGTTGAATTGGGTATTCTTGCATTGTTAAAATTAGGACATATAACAGGAAACTAAAATTATTAGAAAAAACTCATGTATTTAATCTTACATTCATTGTCATAATAGGTTTTCTACAGCCCTTCACTTTGATTATGAAATGCAAATTGCCTAATACATTTTCTCATTTATTCCATAAAATATGTAAATAGCATTCACTCTTCAAATACCATTTATCTAATGTGATAAATGATTAGAACTTTGATTTAAAGATAAACCTTTCATGTTTTTTGAATGATATATGGACTTTTATAATTTCTAAAAACAAACCATTTGAAAAGCATAGCTAAGAATCTGCATCAAGAGTTATTGTAAAAAGTTTGGAAAAGTGAAATAGTTGAAACAAGTATTATATTTTCCTGGAACTGAGTCCAATTGGTTTTAGAAAAGCTTTTGCACAAACATACAATATGACTGAATGTTAAATTCTTAATACTTGGAAATCTGTGCAGATCCTGGTTTCAGAGTTGATGTAGATGGAAATAGTAAATGACCATACCATGGAATTACAAGAATTACTGTATGAACGCTATTTTTATTTGGGAATAGGAAAATTTTGAATTCCCTCATGAATTGGAAACGAAATATAGTATAAAAGGAACAGTTATCATTCACTTCAAAAAGATAAACAAAAACATGTGAGATAAAAATTCATATAGTAATTACAGTAATTTCTACATATCTTTATATCAACTGAATTCTATTTACTGAAGCAAAAATTAAGCTTCAAGACAATCTAAATGTAAAATGTATTGGGAAATTGGAGGAAAAAACTGTTTGTACCTAGATTTCTGGCACATTTTTTTCCAGGAGGGTTGAAACATGGCCAAAGACTTTATGTTTTTGTACAGTAGTTATTATGTTAAATGAATAGGACTATGACATGCATAGTGATAGAGACAAGATTTGGGTTTTTCCACTTCAAAATGCATATGATGTGCAATTTTATACTTTAAAGTTTTTAAAAACTTTGTTAAGCCTGTTATAAGACTTTTACTACAGTTTCATTTTGGACTGAAAAAAGAAATCAGAATGTCAAAAAATTGGTTTGTATCTACAGGGTTTGGGGTTTTTACAGTAGGATATTTTCTGTGGTACTGTCCCATAACTTCCAATCTAATGCTTCATTTGTGTACAAGACACTTTTAGACTTACTGGGCTTGTACTATTATAACTAGTATAGGTAAAAATATTATGTCTATGAATTAGGGTACTTAAAATCATACACTCAAGTATGTTGCCTTACAAGATGCCATTGTATTGCATCCAGCTCAATATTCTCTTCTGATGCAAATAGCATTATTAAATACACTACATTTTATTTGATGATGTGCTTCTTACATTGGAGCTTTATGCTTGACATTTATTAATTACATGATTTTTTTTCACTGTCCAATTCTATGCAACTCAAAGGTTTTACAAAAAATGAGGAAATCTGTATAATGAAAACAGGAACAAACTATTTAAAAGGCATGTATATGACTAGACCCCAAATCCTCAACAGAACACTAGGTCTTTGTGGAAACATTTGTTGAAAAAGAGATTTGGACATTCCCTATTTCAGGGTACATGGTGTCCTACAACATGGGGACAACTACAGAAAAGGCCTGTGATACTCCTTATCTCCAATGGGATGGAAAGTCTCCTGCAGGAATGCACAGGTTGAGAAAACTTGAAGGGAGATCGTTGGAAGGCAAAGCTACACGGGGTTTTAAGGGTAGCAGCCAGAACTCTGAATTGAACTTACAAATAAATTTAACAACTTGCTACGATCATAGGATACAAATTACAGCAATAAAGCAGAGCACTTCTGAAAAACCTTACCAAGAAAAATGCATAAACTTGTCTGGGCAGTCTCTAGGAGTCAATACTGACTTGAAGGCACACAAGCACACAGTGTGATACCTCATGTATGGATGTCAAACTTTCTGCACCAGACTAAACAGCTGCCGCAAGCATAACCTATGACTAGAGGATATAGCGTGGTGACACAGTGTTGCTGTACATTGTTATATTGCCCTTCCCAAGCGCTCCAAATTAGCTTCATCCTGTTCGATGGAGTATAATGCAGTTAACTGCCGGGCATGAAAATGGGAAAGAGCCATATTGTCCTTCATCTCAGACATTGACAAATCTTTGATGTTTCCTGGCATATGGTAATGAATTCAATGTGCAAGAGTGTAAATTGACCCCCTTGGACTCACTGAACAAAGATTTTCTGATTAAATACCTATAACGGTAGCGCTATATTGACATGCATGGCAAGATCTTTGAAGTTGCCCCTATCTCATAAGCCTTGGTTGATTCCAAAAATGTAACATAAGCTCAGGCTGGTTAATATTCCAGAAGTCAGTTTTGGCAAATCAATTGCTTACTGTTGTCAAGTAAGTTACACGGAGTACATGAGCTTGACTTGAGTGAGTCTCTACCTTTAAAGACCCTCCCAAAGGCATCTGGCTGACTGAACTGAAGTTCATACCTTCTGGAAGTTTTTTTTTTAAAGTTAATCCAAAACACATAACTAAGATGCTGAAAATTGAGACATTTCTCATGGCATCAATCAAAAGAAACATGTAACTGTTGTATGTTTTCATCCCTGGAAAGCAACACAAGAAAAGAAGGGATAGCAAAAGAGAGAAGGATTACAAAAAGAAAAGAAGTCCCTAGTTCCTCTCACCCTGGGAAGAGAGCATGGCTCCCTCCCCCACTCCTCGTGTTTCATATCCTACTTCCTCTTGTACATCTTTTCTTTTTCTTTAGATTTTATATTATGGATTCCCATATTTATGAATGTTTGCTTTGCTGACTTGCCCTACTTGGACGGCATGGCTTCTAAGTAAGCTATGTAAACACAAGCAGTAGATAAGAAAACTGTCCCAAATGAGACAGGTACAAATACCAGAGATATCCCTGAATTTAGAAATGCATGCATCCATTAATATAATTTTCAGGGGGTGGGGGTTGATGTTCCCCAATTACCAACAGCGACAGTGTGTTGCTCCTCTTTGGAGTACATTAGAAACGGGTGGAATATCGTTTTGCTGACTGCAGAAACACTCCAACTACACTGATTAAAAGTGAAGTCTCCCTTCGTATTGAAAAGATTACCCGAAGGTAGTCCTGACGCTGACGGGGAACTTCCCTCACTCTTTGCAGACGGAAGGCCAATGCCAGATCTCCCCCTTCCTATTTATTTATTTTATTTGTTTTCTTACTCACACACGCACACACACAAAAAGTAACATCTCTTTTTGGCCGCTGAGGGGAGGCTGGCAGTTGCTTTTGCCGCAGACCGGCAGTCGGGAGCCGAAGGCGGAGCTTGCTGGTGCCTCCAGAGCCGTACGGGTTGAAGGATTTAGCGGCGACCGCAGGGGGAGGACTGCGGCTCGGCAGCTCGGCGCGCCTTTGAAGCGGCCTCCCGGGTGAGCGATTCGTTGGGGCACGGAGGGAGAGGTTCCCGCCAACCTTTTTCTAAGCCCGGTCGCGTGTGGGAAGGGGGCATCCAGAGAGGAGTCTGGAGCGGGACGCTTGCTGGTGGAGGGGGAGGTGAAAGAGAAGCCGGCCAAATTCGAGGAGCCGGCGGGGTTGTGACGCTTCGGGGCTGCATTTGTCGGGCTTCAAACTATCCGGCAAGGCCCGATCCGTCGGGGCTCTCTTTACATCTTCTGCCGCGCTTGGGCAGGAATGCGCGCTCTCTCTCGCTCTCTCCCGCCTTTTTTTTTCCCCTTCAGTCTTCGTCCCTTCGCGGAAGGCGAGAGGATGGTACCTTATAACATTTTTTAGATGCTGCTCCTCCCGCTTTTCTGAAGAGCCAAAGCCCTTAAGAGACGTTCAGTATTCTCTCGGACCGGAGGCACTTTAGTTGGGACTGGTTTGGGGTGGGTGGGGGGCCAGGCTTTGAATGTAATGTAACAGAATGGAGTACTTCTCTTCAATTTTGTATGCTGCTCCTTTTGGAAAGTTATTGACAAACTGGAACATGGCCAGCTGAAAGCAATAAAAGGATTTTCATTGATGTAACATGTCATGCATGCATGCACAACCCTACTTATCAAAGCCATCTGCTAGTTGACTGATGAAAATGTGAGAAAGGGAATCCCTATTAATTACCATCAATAGCTAAATAATAGCTATTTATCCTCTAGAAGGACTGCATAAACATCTGGGCATCAAATGTGACCAGATGAGGTCAGTGTTTCCTTCATCTTTTTACTAGAATAAGATCTACACCACTGTTTTGCCCGCTTAGTTTATAAGCATTATTTCTAAATGTTTCTTAGTTTATATAACCGTATATTAGTGGATAGAATTTTTGAGGTGAAGAGGCCACCCCTCTTTTTGATAGAGACATAGCGACTTTTCTGGCAATGCATGCAAATTCTATAGTGGAGTCATAACTTTTATACCATTCGGACTTGATGCACTCAATATGGGCAATGCAAAACAACTTCCTGTCCACCATCTCCCCTTATTATTAACAAGAGGAAACAGATAGACTTAATTAAGTCCCATGAAAATCCTCAGCAGCTGTAAACATGTTCTTTTCTCCCACTCAGAACATTGCTGGTGGGAAATCTCCATTTGTGAAGCTTCCACAAATAAACTTGAACACCTGTGATAATGTAAACAGTATCTCAGTAGCAAATCTTTCTTTCCGGTAGAAGAGGTGCACTCCTCCTGCATTCAGAGACTCCTTAACTTGTTCTACCTAGTTTAAATTGTTTCCTAAATATTGCACCTTTGTTAATTCCTCTCCTCTGTTAGCAGAATGAGGAAACAATGAGATATATTACCCTGTTTCTCCAACAATACGACCTCCCCCAATAGGAAGTCCCAGCGTGTTTTATAGACATGAAATGAAATTAAGCCCCTCCCCCCAAATTAAGGCCTATATTAAAACATACGAAATGGGAGGGGGAATGGTGGGGGGGGCTTGCCATTAGGAAGTACTTTTGTTGCACACCCGGATATGGTGCTGCCTGTATTGATCCCGGTACGAGGTGCCCCATCAACGCCGAGGTCAATATCCAAGCCGTTGCCGCCCGCCCACCCGAAGATGCAAAGGGGGGGGAATTAAGTCACCCCCAAAAGACAGCTGAGCCATNAAAAAAAAAAAAAAAAAGACCCGGCCTTATTATAAGAGAAACACGGGTATTGAAGTTGTCAGCAAGTATTTGAATGTCATGCACAAGTACATTTTGTTGCAAGGAACAATACATGTTCCCTGCATGTAATCAGTGTGCAAGCAGATCCAATATGATAGAGAAGCTGTTGATTAGTTAATGAGTTTTATTAGAGACAATTAGGTATACCCCTGCCACAGATAGCATGCTACTGATAATAATTATAATTAGGTATACCCATGCCACAATAATAAGAACATCAGCCAACCAGTTTTAACATGTTTATGCTGTTCTGTGCAAAGTACATTTTTATTTTAGATATTACCTTTGCAAGCTAGTTCTTTACATTCCACCTTCCACACAATCAGGATGATAGGTTGTTGCAACATTTATTGGTATTGGCTCTAAACACAAAAGGGAGGGCTACAGCATGGCAACTTCTTTACCTTCCTTTTTCCTTAGTTTTCCTCCTAAACTATATCTATTTCCATTCATGCAGAATATTTGTCAGGCTGTTTCTTCCATTCGTGTTTAATTGTGGTATATGCATATGTGTGGGGTGTTTTTTTCGAACATTCATTCATTCTTGTCTTTCTACAAATTCAGAGTTTTCTTGAATATACTGGTGCTCCTAATTTACACTGAAGCCAAAACAACTTGCAGTCCAATGAATTTTTAATCCAAATAGATCCCATTGAACTGAATAGGCCTTATAGCCAGCTAAATAATATTGCCATCCTAACAGCAAAACCACTTAGGCAACTTCATGCAAAGTAAAGAATTTCTGTTGACCATGCTGATTGAGAACTGTGGAAAAATGCAGATGGAGAGAGACTTTATGTTCTGGGGATAGATTTTAATGGGCAAAAACAGTACATGGAGGAACTCCTTTCATAAAGCACACTGCCTTGCTAAATGCATGGGGTGCAAAATTTTCGTTCCTCTGGCTCCTGTGAAAGCTTTTTAAACCTTCCAGGCATGATCCTAATGCATTCTTGGCAAATGCTTAGTCATGAATGCTGCCACTGCCCACTTTAATCCAGAGATATTCCTCTCCAGGCAAGCGGCAATCTTTTTTCCATCCGTACTAATGAGGATCACTAATTCATTAAAAGAGTTCCAAGTTTTATTATCAAAATCTTGCTTAAAGAACTAGAAGGGAGCGGAAAGAAACAAAAAGACAAAGAAAAAAGTCAACTGTTTATTTTCAAGCCCGGGCTGAATTCAGTCAGACATACCAACTACACATGTGCACACAGACAAAAGAAAAATCCTATCAGTTTGGTCACTGTCTGTTAAATAAAACCAAATCTATCCTGCATCTAGCTCTTATTTGTTCCTAGTTTGCTGTATTATTTCTCTGTATTATTTCCCTTCTAGACATGGACAAAATAAAATACATTCTCCTAACGGCATTCATTATCCTTCTGTCTTGCTGGTTTTTCTACTAGTTCCGGAAAGAATTCTGCTAGGAACAAAGCTAAAAAGGAGCAAGGAGCTGCCTGCCTCCTCTTTTTAAAAATTCATGGGTGGATGTGGGGGAAGTCTTCCTTCTTGTTACTGACTTTTCAGGCTTTGATTTTCATAGGCTTCATTTACTTGGATAGACAATCTGATTTTATTTTACTCTTTTGACGTACCTTCTCCATTCATGGTTTCATGTATGATTCTACTTCTAGACATGGACAAAATAAACTACATTCTCCTAACGGCATTTATTCTCCTAACCATATCCTGCAATTCTGGTAAGTACTGTGATACTAGATAGGAAGGGGGGCTTTGACCACATGCCCAATATCCAGTATCCCGCTCAGCCAGGCCCACTCCTCTTTGTAGTTGTTGTGCCTGACAGCAAGTTCACAGGCTGCCCCTCCCACCAGGGATCATCCTCCCACCTACCCCTCCTCCCAGGGCACATGTCATAGAGGGTGGTGCTGTTCCCTCCTTACTGGAGCAGGGCATGGTTGAGGAAACCCAGGGCAGGCAGCTTTGCTCTACTTTCACAATGTGCCGCTGCTGCGTTTGACGTGCCAGCCCCAAGGAGGGCTGGCAACCCCCAAGGGGGCTGGCAGAGGAGCATCAAAAGGCAGCAGGGGGGGCGTTCGAGGCGCCAGCACTGCAGGCTCACCCATTGACTGTTGCACCACTCTGGAGCCGGCGCCTCAAATGTGGTGGCAGAGGCTTTGCTTTACTTTCCCAAAGTGCCGCCGCTGTCGCATTCTGTCTGTCTGTCTATCTAGCCATCCATCCATCCAAAATGTCTGTCTGTCTATCTGTCTGCCTACCTTCCTGCCTGCCTACCTGCCTGTCTTTCTGTCTACCTACATATCTATCTATCTATTTATCTATCTATCTATCTATCTATCTGTCTATCTATCTATCTATCTATCAATATATATCTATCTACTTACCTACCTATCTACCTACCTATCCATACATACATCCAAAAGGTCTGTCTGTCTGTCTGTCTTCCTGCCTGCCTACCTACTTACCTACCTACCAATATATCTACCTACCTACCTGTCTCTCTCTCTGTCTCTCTCTCTCTATCTGTCCATCCATCCATGTTCGAAGCGCTGGCCCCACGGGCACATCAGGAAAGTAGAGCAAAGCCAGTATGGGAGGGAGGGAGGGGGAGAGAGAGAGAGAGAGAGAGAGACTCACATTTTGTTGAGGCTTTAAACAGGATCCATTGGAACAGATCTCCACCCTAAAAAATTACTTTTCCCCAATGTATTACAGTGCCAATTCTGAAGAAGGCAAAACCAAAACATACTGGCAAATTACAAGGAGAACACATACACACACACATGCACGCTCTCTTTTAAGCCTGCTGGAGCAGGTGATTGGACTAGAATAGATATCTCATTATCTTTCTCCTCCCTCCTTAATTTCTTTTTCTTTCTGTCCTTTCCTTCCATCCCCCCCTCTTTCTTTGTTGTCCCTTTTTCTTTCTTTCCCTTTTCTCTTTTTTTTCTTCCTTCTCTCTCTTTCCCTCTCTCAGGCTCACCCCATTGACTTGGTTCACCGCTCCACTTGGACAGTGCAGCAGACTCAATGGGGTGGACCTGCGGGGCTGGCACCTAAAATGCGGCAGTGGTGGCACATTTGAAAAGTAGAGCAAAGCCAGAGGTCAGTAATTTTTGCTGCAAAGCTTCTGGATTGTGCACAAGAAGGGACATACGTCAATGCAATTCAACAACATAAAATAAAAAAATAAAAATAAAACAAATCAACAAGAATCGGCAAAGCATCTCTGATTAGATTCTATTCACTACTAGAATCTAATCAGAGATGCTTTGCTGATTCTAGTCCAATAACCTGCTCCAGCAGGGTTAGAAGGGTGTGTGTGTGTATGTGTGTGCATGGCTGTCAAACCTCCAAAAACAAGTCAAGTAGCTATGGGGAGGCCACTCATAAATTAGAACACTTGCTAAACAACCAGCCATTAAATGAGGACCACTTGTATTTGGCTTGCCAGTCACCTGGCCACACCCATCCAGTCACATGACCACCAAACCACACCTACTGGGTCATGTGACCAGCAAGCCATGCCCACCCAGTCACATGACCAGCAAGCCACGCCCTCAAATTAGGCCATGCCTACAGAAATTTGAATCCAACCTGGGTGAGGGGCGCCAAGGATGAGTTTGTAGCACCAAGGGGGCGGTGGACTGAAAATGTTTGGGAACCACTGTATTAAATCAACATTACCCTGACATTCTTCCCATTTAAAGCTGAACAGCTGAATGCTTTAGCATATTCATGATGCTCTCTATCTCTATTATGTCCACACCTTCTGCTTCCATTTCTACTCTCACTGCTACAAACACTACTACTGCTGCTGCTGGAACTCCTCCTAATTCCATTTTCTAATGATTCTGTGCACTCTGACACTATAGTTCTTTTTTCAATTGATCTCCTAAATTCATGTGCTATTTTTTTTTTTAAAAAAAGAAGGGTTAAAAAAGTTATTTTGCTTGAATGGCTAATTAAACAAAAACCTTAATAGAAATAACTTAAGATTTCTGGAGGGACAACAAGATTTCAGTAGATTTAACCCATATTTTTTTCAACTTTCACTATCTGGGTCACTTTCACAATCTTGTCTCTTGCTCAAGTCTTAAAGCAGCTTTAAGCAAATATTCTGCTAGTCCTCATATGTATATATGCACATAAACAAATAATATTGATTAAATAATAGCCTTAGTCTGCCAAACAAGACTGTTAAGTTACTGAGATAATAGATTGGTGTACTACATAAATTTAGCAGATTAAAAAAAATACTGTTTATGTTTCAGGCTATGCACTTCGATGTTATTTCTGTGAACAAAGTCCTTTTCTCTGTAGAAGCAACCTCACCTGTTCTGAGGAAGATGATGCTTGTTTGCAAATTAGAATGGGTATGTATACACTGCAAAAATAAACAGAATTTTGGTATATGTATGTTCTGGTACAAATACGTATATCTTCTGAGAAGTTAAGCTCTACTGAGTGAAGTTGTGATTTGTTCTGAAATTAGTGAGTATGAGATTGTTCCTGTCAAAGTTTTCCTGTCAGATTCCAACACATCATTTTTAAGCTTTTGAACTAAAAAAAATAACTTTAGGTAGTGAAATGATATTTTTACCTATTAAGAAAAGAGCACATGTTCATTTTCAAATCTTGTATGTCACATTTAAAGAAAAGGCAAAATGCTGCTTGGAGGCCTGATGGTTGGAACAGTTGCCAAAGGAAAAATTCTAAAACTAAAGGATTATAGTACAATGCTTTTTCAAGCATACTCATAAATTATAACACCCATGATGGCTGAATACAGGTAATTCTCAAGTTACAACCGTTCATTTAGTGACCTTTCAAAGTTACAGCACCACTGACAAAAGTGACTCATGGCCATTTTTCACACTTGTGACAATTGCAGCATCCCCATGGCCATCTGATCAAAATTCAGATGATTGGCAATTTACTCATATTTATGTCCTGAGGGTCATGTGATCCCCTTTTGTGACCTGACAAAGTCAATGGAGAAGGCAGATTCACTTAACAACTGTATTATAGTATTAATTTAACACCTACAGTGATTCACTTAATCACTGTGGCAAGAAAGATTGTAAAATGAGGCAAAGCTCATTAACAAATGTCTCACTTAACAACATAAATATTGGGCTCAATTGTGGTTGTAAGTCGAGGACTACCTGTACAGTCAGTAGAAAAAGAAATCTGCAGAAGCTGGAAATTATCTGAAATAATGCACCCTGGTAAATTACTTAAATTGCTTAATCAACATCAATGGGCACTTAACATTTCCCTTGTGTCCCATCAGGCTCTTTGTCTCATTAGGATTTTTAACAAAATTAGCAGAAGGAAACTGGCAGCAACTTTTTCTGACTTAACACCTTTTTACTAAAAGGCATTCATAAAAGGCTTTTGTAAGCTGAAGGAGTTCACGAAAGCTTATCCCTTTTAGTAAAACATATTAGCTGGGAAAAGTGCTCCTAGACTCCTGATTTTTTGCTACCATAGATTAACGTTTGTCCTCCAATGTTAATAAAATTATTAATTATTACTAATAATTAGTAATTATTAGTACCCCTAACCTAGTTTAACAACAATGCTCAGATTCTTTGACCTCCTTCTTGATTTCCTGGAAATTACAGTCTTTTTTGTCTGAATTTTCTATTCCTGAAGTCATCCATCTCCCAAATCTGAACCTCACTCCTTGACCTTCCCTCCCCGCTCCTGGGGGAAGGTTACTGCAAAGTCCCATTCCCTCCCCATCCCACTAACCTGCTTTCCAGCTCCGGGGCAGGGCAACAAAAGAAGAGCCAGCCAATCAGCCTGGGAGTCAGGAGATAGAGAATAGATGGGGGCAGGGCATTTCAGAGGTGATATTTGCCAGTGCTCAGAAACTTTTCAAAATTTGTGCTATCGGTTCTCCAGAACTGGTCAGAACCTGCTGAATACCCCCTCTACTTGAGTCCCTCCAGAAATGTAATTCGAACTAATGTTACTCTTACAAAAGTACATATGAACTTAGTAATAGAATGAAATTCTATGGAAAGAGCACCTGCAAGCATCCATGAGAAATAAAACAGAATGAATTATGTAAAATCATTGTACATAGCCATCCTCTTTTCCGTTGGGAGAGGTACCAGAAAACAGTCACGAATAAACATTGATAAGATTGCTTTTCTTTCAACTAGATCATAGTGGCAGTAATCAAAGCTTCCCTGCCAATCCCTGCCAAATATAACAGGAGAAAGTTCTCTCTAGAGCAGTGGTTCTCCACCTTTTTTTTGGCCATGCCCAATCTAAGCATCTCTAAAATCCTGATGCCCATCCCCCTTTGGCATATAATTATTTAAAAAGTGAACTCCTATTCATACAGAGAAAACCTGGTTCTTATCCTCACTGCTGGGCTTCCCCCCGCAGCCATCCACTCTGTTTCCCCACAGAGCAGCTCTCCCTGCAACCATCCAGCAGCAAAGCCCATAGGAAAGAGAGAGAGAGAGGGACTACCAGTCCCATGATCCTTAGTGGGAACACCTCTGATTGGCTGGCAGTTGCTTCCTCCCCCTCTCCCAAGCTGGGATATCCTTTTCAGACCAGGCCCTAGGAAATGCAAACAATAGATAAAGGAAACACAGCTGTTTCATCATAAATATATAAAAACAATTAGCAGGCTATAAAAAATTCAGTTAATAGCTCATTTTCGAATTGCCCCCCTGTGGGACGTGAGCTCCATGTTGGGAACCACTGCTCTAAAGACTTTTGTTCTGTGGTACTTTGTGCCCTAATTGGCAAGGCAGAAATTAGAAGATTTGGGAAAAAATATAGTTGATTCATGATATAATTCTTCAAGGAGCTGCAACTTGTTTTCAAACTTGCACAGAGGACGGGCTGCTTGAATAGATAGAGAAGCATTATGCCCGTTTGAGATCTGAAGTCTTTCTGAATCCTTTTTGAAACATGCTTACTCAGCTCTATAATGTATGCTTCCTATATGTCAGTGGTCCATACAGCAACTTCTTCATTGATCTCTCCATCTATAGATAACAAAATTAAAATACCATTCTTGCAACTAGTCAAAGTTTATAGCCAAGTTAACTCTGCAGTTTCTAATCTTGAGCAGCAGAGATGCTAACTTTTAGACTTGTACTTTAAAACTAAAAGATGTTATGTAAACCATTAAGTTACTTTGGGTGGTTCCAGTACAGCAGAGGTTTTTGTGAGATGCCTCTACTGGAGAAAGATTGAAGGAAAGAAAAAATTATGTATTACCGATTCCTTTTTTTTTCCTTAAAAGTGTTTTTCCCAGAACACTTTGAAACCTTCCAGAACATTAAGGAAAATGGTATATGTGCAGTGGTGGGATTCAGCCAATTTGCATCAGTTTGGGAGAACCGGTTATTACATTTCTAAGCAATTTGGTGAACTGGTTGTTGGAAGAAATCATTAGAGCAGAGAATTGGTTGTTAAATTATTTGAATCCCACCACTGTGTATATGGCAGCGAAAACTGCTTCTGCTCTCTTGTTCCTACAGCAACCTCTACTCTAGGGATGTCAAACTCACGTTGTGATGGCAGTGTCATGTGACATATCATGACTTTTTTCCCCTTTGCTAAACCGGATATGGGCATGGCCAGTGCATGACGCATCTGGCCCACAGGCCGCAAGTTTGACATCCCTGTTCTACTCAATTACTGTCCTTCTAAAAACATTTATGGACTTCTCTTAGGAGAAGTGTGCTAATCTCTGGATCTACATATGGTAAGACAAATATTAGGAAAGGAAGATAATGCAAATCAAGGAAATGGTTTGTTTTTAAACTGTTATTTTAAATAACGTACTGTGTTACATTTTTAGTAGCAAAATAGGTGCTTTTTCTTTGTGTAAAAATGCATCTCTTGCTTGTATTTCATCAGAAGCAAAATAGATCTCAATCTGTATTTTGATTTTCTTTACAGTGAATTTGAGAACATACAGGTGCTGGAAAATGTCAAAATGCAGCAAAGATGTTGTAGCCCAGGAGTTTAGCGTTGACAGTTTTAGACACCTTTGCTGCCAAAGGGATTTCTGCAATAAGAGTCCGAACCTCCTCATCAGTACCACTCCCCTTGGTATTTCGGCAGTGATTGTGGTTTGGATGATGTCCCGATAATATGGAGATTCAAAGTAATATGTTCTCTGCATATCCCCAGTTCTCCCCAGATAGACAAGCACTTTTACTGGAGCAACTAAAGCTATTTGAAGAAACAATGTCTTTTTAACCAGAATAGTGTTAAAGCTAAACCAAAAAAAGAAATGGAGAAGAAATATGTAAAAATGGAAAACCTAAGAAGGTACTCTCACTTGTTGCATGTTGATTGTCTTTGACAATTGAATCTTCTCCTTAATATTTAATCTCTGGTTAATCCATGGAAGCAAAAATGCTTATTCATATTTCTGGGCAATTTGTTAAGGAAGCAAATTTTATTTTTTTTCCTTTATCAGTTCAACAGCTGCATGTTTATCAGTAAAGATGGATACTGTATTTCACAACTCACTTTTAATGCAAGCTCATCATAAACATGTTTAAGAGGCTACCAAGACAAATGGTTGTAGGATCCCACTGTTTATAGCCCTACATTGACAGATTTGACCTTCTATCTGTTAAATAAGCTATTGTAATCTTTATTATCCAGGTGTTAAGCTAACTACTCTGCAGAGAACTCATTTATGTGGCACTTTATGTAGTATACTCAGTAACTACACAGCTTTGCTAATTCAAAACTTATTTTCTATTCCTTAGCATGTTTACACAAAGAACCGAATATTGACAGAGCTTAATTTAAAAGTCTAATTTCCCCTTTTTCATTGTATTGTTTTCTGTGAAGACTTTATTTAATAGAGAAACACTGAAAAGTATTACTTAACAGAGTCCTTCCTATGATAGGCACATTTTAAAAGTATATTATATATGGACAATAGTTAACATTCTTTTGCAGATTTTCCCATATCTCTAGAATTGTTGGTATCTTTAAAAAGTATTGAAACAACTATGTGCAATATGTTTTACTTACAAAATATGTATAAAGATTCCTGAGAGAACCCTGCCTTTGCTTTTGTATGTATAAATCCTGTGGTTTTTATCTTAAGATCAGTAGTTTGTAACATTATTATAACTTATTTCAGTGGGAACTAATGTGGTCCAAGGAGGCAAAGCTGATGGGCAAAGATTTTTCACTTTTTCCCACTAATGAAATGAAGGAATTAGTAGGGTCTGTATACAGATTGTTAGAACTGACAAAGAAACCCAAATGAAGACAACAATCTGCTAACTGCCAACTAACAGATAAGCACTATATGTGATTGCAATGAACCTGAGTGTTGGGAAATAGAGAAATAAAAAAGAAAAGTATTTCCTATCGCTACATATTTAACCAAATTTCTTATAATTATAAAACTATCCTGGCTTAATTCACCACCATCACGTCAGCAACAAAGTAAGCAATCACATTTTACCCTATTTTAGGGTAAAAAAGCTATTGGTTTTTTTTTTAATCCTTAAATTGGAATAAAACAGGTAAAATATCATTCAACAAGAAAAAAAAACTTATCACCTGTTTGTACAAAACATAATCGATGTATGTTATTGCATATTTAACAAAGGTATCGCATTAAACACTATGAGGCAATATAATAATCTTATCTAATACTTTAAACACTATAAAACTTCAGACATTTTTCTGATTACAGATATATGGAATTAACCCTGTGTTGCCATTTACTGGTAATCTACACTATTTTTCATGCTGTTTATCGGTGACTACACAACTCTGATTAAAAAATAATAACAATGGTTAATTGTAACTATTATAACTATGTAATAAACTAATTCCATGAGCAGAATCTGCCAGATTCACAAGGCTGAAAGTATAGTAAGTAAATTTCATAGGATATCATCATTATATGATACTAACAAACTTGAAATGGTTTTTTATGTATGAATATTGTACGTTATATAGTTAATATAGTTGTGGATCTTAGGTCTCCACATACTCTCTCAATTCTCAGTAATGTAACTAGCATCCAATTCCTTTTTCCTTTGTCTACCTCTTTTTGGTCCCACTTGATCCTTGGCATATTGATATACTGATCCCAGTGAACAATGGACGGGTCTAGTTCAATAAGCACATCTAGGAATTTTAACACAGCCATTTTCAACCTAATGTCTTTGACAGGTTTGGGGCTTCCAGTCTTATAATTCTTTTGCTGATTGACAATTATATGAATTGATCAAACCCAATTAGAAGTACCAAGATGAATAGCACCTTACTCTACAATTTCTAGGTAATCACATCTGGTAATCACATTTTATAATATTAAAAATGTAAAAAGAGGAAATTTCTTTAAAAATCAGCAGTAGGGTGGTGGTGTTTATTTTTAGATGATGGAAAGATTTCTAATTTCACTGTCCCTTCCCTCAGGAGAAAGCTGCGACTAACTGGAAATGGATGTGACCTCTATCAGTGCCCTGATTAATTATGGAACCTACATCAGGCCAATATTATTATGTTAAAAACGGTTTCCTTTATATCTGTCAGGCACCAGACCCACATAAACAAGAGTTCCAGCTAATTACTTTATTATGTTCTGCCTATTATGCATGAATCTCCCTAGTCTGTCAGCCTCCTCTTGTAAATAATTATATAAGGCCCCAGGAACTTAGGGGAGATTGGCCCTTGACTTTTTGTTGCTGAGGTTCTCCAGGCTAGCTTCACACTTGATCGCTCCTCTCTACCAGACTGGATACTTCAGTATCTGGATTCTGGATATTGTGGAAATTCTCCACTAAAAATAATTTTGAAATTATTTATTTCAAAGTCATATAGGATTCTCTTGAGGAGTCCTTGGTGCTCTCTGAGCTTGCTTGTTTTCTTGCAGACATTTCATAAATATAAATGAGGATGGAAAGAGGAATCTTCTTCCACCCTTATTTATAGCCTAATTTTAAGGCAAAAAACTTATGTTTGCACATAATTTTGGGGGCAAATTTAAGCTTTCCCAATTGTTACACATAAAATTAGTTTTTCATGCTGATTTTATCAAAATAAGAGAAATCATGTTTCAACAGAGCTATAGCCATATGGGTATATTGAAATACTTATTATTTTATTTGGTTTGTCAATTGCTTACAAGATAATAGGTATAAGTAAAAACATAGTTATGAATACATGGATACATATAAGAAAAATAAAAGAAACAATAGGACAGGGACGGTAAGCATGTTGTAGGCTTATACACACCCCCTACAGATCCTATATATTTGAAAGAAAATCTCCATTGAATATAGGATTACAGTCTTAATTCCATTCTAATCCTAACCCTTGCAGAATTTGGATATGAACTTTGTAATCACTTTCATGTCCTATGCATTTCATTGTTGTCTCTCTTGATCATTTTAATTTGAAACCATCAAGAAGCTACCGGTCTTAATTATACTACAGTTTTACATATGCATATGAAACTAAGGAGATAGTGACTAAATATTCACCATTATAATGTAATGGTGAATTTTTCTGAATGGCTTGATCAATCATTTTGTGCTCACCCATCCATTCATATGATTTAGCAGAATATTCTTCTCCAGGATAGCATTCATTCAGAACATTGCACATCCCCCCTCTGTCAAATTCTTATCTGATTCTTCTGTTATCACTGTTCATTAGAGGCGGGGAAAAACCTGATTATGAGCAATAAGAAACTTTCTGACAGGGAAAACAATCAACCAATCAAACAGCTTGCCCTCAGAAGTTGTGGGAACACCATCACTTGAGACCTTCAAGAAGAGATGGGATTGCCATTTGTCGGAAATGGTGTAGGGTCTCCTGGAACCCGCCCCCCAACCTGATCTACTGGATATTCCAGGGAAGGTTGAGACTAATACTATTATTAGTTATCACTGCTGCACAAGGGTTGGTTGAGGAGCAAGTGGCTTCCCAAAGACCTTCCTCTTCCTTTTCACACAATCCCTGGCCAATTGTGGTAGGGTCAGGAAGGTGCGCACGAGTGAGAAAACCCTCAAGTAAGTGGTGAGGCTTGGCCAAAGGGCAGCAAAGGTGGGTGGGGCAGGTGGGTTGACTGTCTGATGGGAGTATCCCACTTGCAAAGCACAATTTCAACATACTCGGGCACACTTCCATCACACAGGCATCACTGACTTTGTAAGTTAAATCAATGCTGTTCTGTGTGCTAGGTCTGTGATCCTTAAAACCTTCACAAATACTGCCATTCTCTGCATTGTGGCCCACCAGTGGCCAGCAGAGTTGGCAACAGACTTGGACAGTGATGAGATTGGGGAGGAACATGGGCCAGTTCTGGTGTCTGGGGAAGGCTTTGATGGGTGCTCTGCATCGGAGGCAGAGATGGGGCCAGGGCAGTCTGACAATTATCAACTACTTTCAGAGTCGGAGATAAGTGGGGCAGAAGAACAGCTGGCACCTGTTCCTGATGCGCACATGCACAGAGCTGTCAGGAGAAGCGAACAATTAAGGAACGGGGTTCGACTTGGGACTAAAAGCACAAGCGGACATTGGGTGGCCCCTCCCATAGGAAATAAATAAGAGCAAACGGGGAGTCGTGTTTGTAGGGGACAATTAATTTATGATTGTGAAGATGTGCTTAGATGAGTTTGTGCCTCGCAGAGCCACTTTGCCAGGTATTTCATTGCACAATGTTGTGACTAGAAGCTCTTGGCCTGGCAACTATCCAAGGACTGATAAGGTCTATTGTTGCAATTAAATCTTGAAATATTTATTGCCGGGACTTTTCTGGATGTGAATGCTAAGGAATTCACATTAATCAAATAAAAAGGGATTTTTGCAGGACAAAGAGTCTGTTTTGTGATTCTATTAAGCCTAAGTCAGAACACCTTGATTGTGATATATGTTATCGAAGGTCAATATTCTTTAAGCATTGCATGTAGGTAATTTCATGTTAATGCTGAATCTAGCCCAAGTTCCCTGAGATACTTAGGACTGAGAGAACTGGTCAGAGGGTAGCATCAACAGCATAAAAGTATGGCCCCATTTTCCAAGCTTCCCACAGAGGATAACATGTAACTATCTCCACCCTATGAAATATTATTTTCACGCTCTTCAAAACAGCCTCAATGATGTCAACTTTGACTTTCTGATATACATTTTAGACCTTTGTTCATAGCTAGACATGAATTTTTAACGATGCATTTGTATCTTCATTATACATATCTATTTTACAAGTTCTGTTGTAATGAGGCAGTCAAGGTGTTTGATCATGATCAACCGAATCATGATGATGAACTTTATTGGAGTATAGTCTTACATTTATACACATTTTTAGTAACATTTTTGTAAACATTCTTTATCTGAGGTTTGCCATCCGAGATAAGAACATTCCTGCAATTACAACTCTACATATCCCCGTTTTTTATTTTTAAATGGAGGATTCAAAGATTTAATGAATGTATCTACAATTGTAGAGGATTAAGAAGGGGGAAGCAGGGATGAAACAATGTGATACATTTGGAGTACATTGAATAAAACAACAGATTGCAATTAGTAAAATAATAATAATTATAACTATAAAACAAAAACTTCTGAGCCAAGAACAATCAGGGATCCATTGTTAGCCACTCAAAAGGTAATGAGCATGGGTATTATTTTGAATGTAATGATTGTAATTGGCAAGCTCATCTCAATAGTTTTATTCAAGAATGAAAACGCACAGCACATCCACGGCATCCAACTAATGTTACAGAACCCTCCCTGATGGCTAAAAGCAAAACGCTGCTGTAAGACATCTTGATTTAAATTTCTATTTCATGCTGCAAATCACAAATAATAGCAGCAGTAGCATTGAATTTTTTAAGTCTGGCAAAGGTGAAGACCAAGAATAGATTCGTCTGTTTTTCTTGACAATTATGCCAGGATAAGAAGCCGGAGAATAAGGACTCCTGTAACGGCTTCTGCAATGATGGCCAAATGTACGAACACAGAAAACAATTGTGTGTCAGTAATGACTTTCATCACATTACATGTAGGCCCCCAGAGAGGAACGCACGCTGTCGAGATGGTGGAGCATACCTATTTGACAGTAGAGTAAAAATAACCTAGAGTTGCACATTGATAATTCTGAGGATGAACAATTAGTAGCATATTTATCAAAAAAAGAACCACATTTAAGATCCTTTAAGCTGCCAACCAGCGCATATTCGATCCCTGTATCTAAGACCTATCAGAGGCATTAAAAATAGGGAAAATTGTCAGGATGATATCAGGGACTTAATATTCATGCCATGCAAAGAAGAATTAAAAGGTACCTGACAACCAATAGTAGTTAGAACAATAACTATAATTCCCTAGCTTTTTTAATATGTGCTGGCAGCATATAATCAGAACCAATTATGAAGCCAAGTGTGTACGTGACAACAGAAACACAGACGCCCTTGTAAATTGACAACCTTTCAAATGAACGCCAACGGACAGAATTCAATTGCATAGGGGGTTTAGAAAAGAGCCAGGAGGTGAAATAGATTGTACTTGTAAGACAATAAATGGTAGAAGACATGATCAAGTTAGGAGTAAGAAGCAATTTGGCCAAATGCACTGGGGGCTCCAGTATAAAGTAATATTGTGCCATGGGTCATAAAACATGTATTGGGCATGACGAACCCACAAATTAGGGTTAAGACGAACCCACAGAAGTGTCATTTTTGAGCAGAAACGCCATTAAGCCATAAACAAGAAAATACAAAGTATAAAATTGTAACAGATTAAGCAGTAATAATAGCAAAAACAGCAGCAACAAGATTTTTCAGGAGTCTGAGATAATGAGCCTGTTGCAGTTGTTGTTGAGCTGATATGAGTAGATTTAAGCAGGCCCAAGTTATGGGTTGGCAGGCGCTTTGACCCTTGGAAGAGGACTTCTGTGTTCGAGAAAGATTGAAATCCAGAATCGGACTGTGAAGCCCTGATGCCATGCCAAAGATATGGATGAACTCAGTGCCAACTGAACCCAACTGCTTGTTAGTAGAAAGGCTTTTCACGGCAGTGTAACCATGACCCAGGTGATCAGTGGTGTAGGGCCCTTTCCAGGTTGGATCTGAGGCTTGGCAATACTTTACCAAGGCCTTGCTAAAGAATTTCAGTAGTTCGAAAATGCAAAATTAACAGGTGAGTCTGCAAGAGAAATCTAAAAAGGTAAATAATTCCAAGTTGAATAAATGCCTAACGCAATGAGATTGAATCTTTCGCAATGGTAAGGGCCAGACCTCCAGTTTATAATTTTGTTTTTGAAGCATGGCCTTAAAATCCGATGAGCTCACTCAACTATAGCTTGAACCCTGAGGAGTTGTAAGGAATTCCTGTCACTAAAGTAATATTCCATTTCGAACAAAGTTGAAATTCCTTACTGATATAAGCAGGGCCATTGTCAAGTTTTAAAATGAAAGGCTGACCCATTATAGCAAAAGAAGGATAGGCCAATGAGAAATAACATCTGGAGTATGTTCATGTTTTGAAAACATAACCCAAAGGAAATGTGAATGAGTGTCAATAGACGTGGTGAATGATAACAGTATGGGCTTAAAGGGTTAAAATTGAGTTACAATCCATTTGCCACATTTGATTAGCTTGGGTTCCTATGGGTTTGACACCCACTGGAAAGGGAAACTGCCAGTTGCTGATCAAGCTGGACAAGCACGGACAATATACCGGCTTGAGATAATGAAATTTTAAAATTGCTTTGCAAGCGATTTGGGCAATTTTGAATGAAAATAAGAATGACTATCAAACAGGATCAAACAACAAAGAGGGCAACATCCTGTAATGGATTTCATCTGCCTTTCGATTTCCTTCAGTTAAGGCATGAGTAAAGGGAGTTGACTTTGAATGTGTTTCTATCATACAAAGAATACCAAGCGAGTTCCCAAACTATTCTTTAAAAGATAAAAACAGGGATAGACAAATTCTTATCCAAAGAGAGAGCACAAATAAGAAAAGGAAGAGATTGCATAGCTAAATACACATATTGAGTAATCAACAATCAAATTAATAGGTTGGTCATTGAACAATCGTAAATCACAAATCACAGCAGCCAGCTCCCGCGTTGAGCTGAAGTCTGCGTGGCAGTAAATTTAGAATGCCATTGTTGAAATCTGCGAAACCACAATAACCCTTGTAGGGTGATCCATCAGAAAGACTGTAAGAGCTTTCAGAAATAGGATTTTCAACACAAAAATAGAAAAAAAGGCCGATTTAAAGTAGTAGTGAACCGCTATTCTAGGATCCTTGGGTAAAGAATACAACAAGTTTCCCAAACATATTGAGAAAAGGGCCATCTGATATGAATTCTGAATATCATCAAATGTTCATGTTCAACTTTTGTACGAGTGAAAGCTATGCTAATGAGATCCTGTCCTGTAAGATGTAAGGCTCGTTTATACAAACCGTTTAATAATCAAAATCCTCTAATGCCTAATTGATAAGGGATAAATGTTTTCTAGGTAGGAATAGCTGCACAAGTTAATCATTCATGAAAATGTTGACCGCTTGTGGGGACGCATTAGAATAACGACCCCCGTGGGTAAGGGTGTAGTGGAAGAATAGCTAAACAATTCCTATTGTTAAGGATGCTATCCTGTCCACATATCGATGCTTTAAACTTATTCAATATTTTCTTGGAAGGCATTTCTTTGAGGATCAGTTACACTACAACTAGATCTGGTGATTGTGCTCCCTTCAAAGACTTGAAATAAGGGCAACAATCACCAGTTGTATATGTAAAGAATGGGCGTTGCCCAAATTAATAATGCAAAGTAATTTTTGCCAATTGTATTAATGTATATGGATTTCTGTACTTTAAATCAGAAGAATTGGAATGGAGGAAATTGTGCAACATTCTATGTCCAAGTAGGTAATAAGGTTCTACCTTTTGAATTTTGTCTGAGGCTATATACAAATCCCTGTTGTGCCAACAATATCCGCTTAACTCTTTTAAACAAACTTAGATTCAATCAAATCTGGGCTGCTGTCAATTATATCAATTCCATATAATGATAGATCTAAATAGGAAGGAAATTTATTCCGAAAGG
This sequence comes from Laticauda laticaudata, assembly GCA_004320025.1. NCBI lineage: Eukaryota > Metazoa > Chordata > Lepidosauria > Squamata > Elapidae > Laticauda > Laticauda laticaudata. The sequence goes on from BHFT01004330.1 coordinate 37,633, forward strand.
TTGAAGGGCACATTATCATGAAATATTGACAAAGTGTAGGGGAATTAATGCTCCCTGAGGAACATTCGCCAATGATATGTGTTTTGCGTGGCCATCTATTATTAAAAAACGGGACGGTAAATGCAAATTTTTATTATCTGAGGCTGCAAAAGGTATAAGTAAAAAACAGTAAGTTAAGATCAACTACCAATAGTTTATAAAAATTAGGAATTAAGTTAGGATTTGGTAGACCTATATGTAAGGCCATTTCCAATTTTTCTTTTTTTATAAGCAAAAACAGGCTTTCCAAGACAAGTAGAAGGTTCTATATGAGCCAGCAGCCAAATTGTTTCTTGGAAACCAACTGGTTGTAAAGCGCAAGTTTTTTCCCTTGAAATGGCCATTGTTCCACCCAAACGCGCGTAGAACAGAGCCATTTAAGAGGAAGATAATCAAATGGGCATTAAAGAGAAAGGATATAATCAGGCCCAAATATTTTAGTATAATATCTGAATGGGTAGGTTGTAGGAAAAATGAACTTACCAGCAGAATGTTTGTAGCATTAATTTTCTTGACATTCTAACCAAGAGCTGTAGAACTCCTATTCCCCTACAATGAAGAAACTGTCCATTTTTTGGCACTGTACTGGCCACTGTAAAGAGGAGATGACAGTAACATCGACTCCAGTATCCAATAACCCTTGAATGGTTTTATTAAGGAGGAGCATTACAAAGGACGAGAGGAGTTCAGCTGATGAAGTAAGGCCACAGATAAAAAGTTGATCCCAAATCCTGCACCCCATGAATTATCTACTACCAGGCCAGAGAAATTCATGTGTGAAAAAGAAGCAATTGAGCAACTGAAGAATTACAAGGGAAGAAATTGAGGAAGATTCCACACCATCTGAATCAAAATACCAGTGTAAATCTGAATCCTATTACCCCAGGCAATCAACAAAACAGCCCTTTTTTGTGTGCAAGAAGAACGAGGGGCAAAATGTATAGCCCAATTAATCATAGAAGGACAGAGGACTTTAATTAGATGGAAACTATTTTACAACTTCCAAGGGAATTTTAAATCATTTCCTCTTGAGTGGTTTAAAATTGATGGCTGGGGAGGAGTGAGAAGAGGACTGCTGGGAGGAGTCAGGAGTGATGGGAAAGGCACATTTTGGATTCTGGGTTGGGTGGCATACACCCATAGTCTGTAACTGCCTTTTTTTAACTCTCTTAAGATCTGATAAGGCAGACTCTCCCCATCTTCTGCTACTGCAGTCCCAAGCTGTGCCCCCTGACCAGGAACGTATTGTACTGGACAACAGACAGTAATTCTGCAAGTTCTATTCCCTGGAGACACAGGCATCCTTTTTACAATCTCACGACATTTTCTGAAAAAGAAGACTGAAACCATAAGTCAGGAGCTTTTTACCCTGTATCTGAGGAGCTGAGGGATTGAGACATATATTTAGGTGAAGAAGGGGATAAAAGTGACAGCATTAGTAAATATGACGGTGGTGGAGGTGAATAAAAGAGTTAAAGTTCATGGTGGAGCAATTTTTCAATGGCAATGCCTAATTATTATATACCGGACACTGGAATACAAGTCTATTTTTGCTGCAAGACTAATGGTTCAGGATTTGCAGTGGCTTTTACCGGTCAAATACGTTCCGCAATACAAGAACGGGTGTTATACTTTTAAGACCCTCTCTTTGGAGATACATAAGCAACGAATCTGAGCAATCTCCTGGACCATTGCGGTAAGAGATTTCTCTGTGGCCTCAGTATTACTTTTTCTTCACAAATAGCGCCAACTGATCTACATGCTTCCTTTGTTCCTCAGAAAAGCGCAGACCCATACTTACAGAAACAAAAGGTTGAAGGAACCACAAGGGTTTGAAGGCAACCAAATCCTGCCGGACGAAGTAAAGAGGGTCCTGTTCATCACCACTTTGTTGTAATGAGAGGCAGTCAAGTGTTTGATCATGATCAACGAATAATGATGAATGAAGCTTTATTGGAGTTTCTTACATTTATACACATTTTTAGTATCCTCATCATTGGTTTAACTTTTGGTTACTGCTAACTTTAGTTACTGTTTTAGTATAATAGTAATTAACACCACATAATTCTCTCTAGCTAAAGTCTAACATATGTTTTACTTCCTCTCTCTAATCTCCTTTAGATTATTGACTTGTTTGCCTGGTTCTAATTGCTTGTAAACATTCTTTCTGAGGTTTTTGCCATACGAGATAAAGAACATTCCTGTAATTACACACTCTATAAGTTCAAATTTATATATCTTTCCTCTTTTTTCAACAACTTTTGCAGCCGCTATGATAATTTGTTTTATCTTAGAGAGGAACATATGTCAGTATCAGATAGAATATCTCCCAACAGAAATTTCACCTTTATAGAATGTGGCTGAGTTACTTTTTGAGTAACGATGAGAAGAATAGCAGGAAGGCTGTAGGAAATTCAACCGAGGTGATTTTTGACAAAAGTAGGGAAGGGGATAGGAAAATAAAACATTTATTTCCAATTTCTTGAGACCCTCCATCTATACAGTATCATCTACTGTATAATGATTTGCATTCGCACTACTAGGGTGGGTGTCCAAGAGCTAGCAAAACAATACTTCGCTTTCGTCGCAGTCTCCTTTCCTTATTCTTCCACCTTTATATTTGAAAATCAGTCCTGCGAGGAGACAAACATGAAAATAAAGATTTGTTGCTATTTCTGATAATGCGCATAGCTACAGACTTGTTCATGCTGTTACACCAATGAGAAGATCAGACAAAATAGTAGTACATGTGGGACAAATAAACTGAGAAAGAAAGATATGTCTGCAGACTCTAAGATTAAAAAAAAGTCCAATGTCTAGTTACCAGATGGGAATATCAATTTCATAAAAGACTTTGCAGTCTTTCATCAGGTCAGTATTCACCTTATCAAAGAACAATTCAAGAAACAAAATCAAAAACACAATCCTGGATTAACATCCTGCTTTGTTCCAGCAACTAAAGGAGAAAACCAACCAAGAAGAAGCAGAGCTAATGGCCATTTGGGGAGTGGCAAAATATCTTTGTATAAATTAGTGGGAATCTTGATATATAACATAAGACTTGCGTCTTTAATGGTACTGGAACTGGAGTTAGAAACTTGAGTGGGAATTTCAAGGATTCTCATGAAACACCAAAATGTTTTGAAGAAAAATAAATTAATTAGGAAATTCTAGGGCAAGGACCAAATTAGCTTTTTTGGGGGTGAATCCATGAAAAAGAGATATTAAAACTGGAGAAAAATCTGTTAAGCAGGGAAAATCTGTCCATGCTAATTTCAAGACTTACAAGTTTCCTCTCAACCTAAAGCGCCGTCCCACTGCCGATTGGACACAAAACATATGCATAAAGGAAAAGCGGACGAGCAATAATTTCGGGGGTGGCTCCAATCCATTTTCCATCCGCTCCAAAAATTGGCAAAAAATTTGCGTTATATAAACAGAACAGAAAAGAATGGACATGGGTAGTATGGTAGTGGGGAATTGTTAAAACAGATGTTCATCGGAAGCCTAGCGGAACAGCGATGGAAGCGGATGAACTACCTCCGATAGGGGTTCCAGGGGAGAACTTCGAAGCGGATGCATAGCGAAGGGCTGGATTTGCATCACATACGCCTTAGGAAACAAGGGGATGCCGCGCGAGTATATCGGATGCAAGGTTCACTGCACATGTCGGGGGGAAATATGAATTGCATCCGCTCCGTGGATAATAAAGAGGAATGCAGCACCGCACAGGCAGTCAGCATACAGGGGAAAGAGGTGCTCCAGATACATCTTGCAGGAACACATGGTTCTCAGTCAGGCAAGAAGAGGAAGTCTGGTGCCTACTTGTTCAAGCCTGGCAAGGTGAAGAAGGCCAGAACCAAGCATCCCCACCCCTGGCACTGAACTCTGAAAGCTGCTGCTGCTGCCTGCTGTGGTGGACCAGCCCAAGAGGGCCATCAAGCCCCTCAAAGCCCTGCTGCTCAAGGCCCTGGCTGCTCAAGCCCCTGAAGGCCCTGAACAATCTCCAGAAGGCCCTGATGCTCAAGCCCCTGAAGGCCCTGCCTGAAGCCCCTTGCCAGAGGGAGGAAGAAGGCAAGGGAAGAGAAGGGAGAAGGAAACAGTAACACCGGTTTCCGACGGAGCATGAGGATGAGGTGCTGGAAATGGCAGGGAGAACGAGTACCTCTGGAAGAAGGCCACAGACTGTATCGGCACCAAGAAGAAGCAGGCAGCCTTGGAGAGACAAGGTAGAGAGCCTGGTCACACTGCAGAAGTACTCCTGGGATAGTGGAAGCACAATGCAACACCTGGTATGGCAAGCTACACCTTAAGAAATCCGGGCAGGCGCTGTCAAGCTCACTGACTGGGAGCATTACATTATGGCCAAGTGCAGTTCCCGGAGTGTGATGATCCGCCACCGAGGAGGCAGCACCCCTCTGAGACCCCTTTCCTCAGACAGCCACAAGACAGCCAGTCCCTCTTCGCCAGCCAGGAGGCCAGCTACCTGTCCAGGCAGGGTTCTTCAGAGGGCCGCCAACGCAGAGACCCCCCAACCAGCTGCATTCCCCATGCCCAGCGGACTTGGAGGATCCCGTGGCGGATGACGCCCGCTGTCACAAAATTGGGAGGGGAAAAGCAGCAGCCAACCAGAGGCCAACCCACCCCCACCCCCAGCTCCAGAGGACTCATGGCAAAGAGACAGTACTGGAGGGCCAGGAACCAACTAGTGTGTTTGTTGGAGAACAGGGACCATGAAGACCAACACAGAAACCTCTCTCTCAGCTGGCCGACTTGGACCAGAGCATCCTTGGGCTGGAACACCTTCATCACGCTACGTGAGCCAGACCCTGAGGGACCTGCCCAGCCGAGTACCAGGTGATGAAGCAGAAGATCGAGCAACTTCTGCACAACCCTTAAGGCCCAGCTGATGCGCTCCTACCCGGTCCAGGTCTGCTGCCTCCACCCCAGGCGATGTCACAGCCCCTCCACGGTGGAGAACAATTGATGATGTTGAAGATCAAGACCAGGTGATGAGAACCTTGTACACCACGGCTGGCCTGGATTCATAACTGAAATCCCAGATGATTTTCTCCCCTTTTTATAGAAAAATATTGATTCCTTCCGCTAGGTGTCCTTCCTACATACTCTAGACATACTCCAGACATCCTAATATACAGATACCATCCAGATACAAATGTTTTGTCTGTTTTTTTACTTTATAATACGAGATGCATATGCTTACATCCTTCATTTCCGTGCTACTAAACGCATGTAGCGTTCCGTTGGTTACCTTTTGTTTCCCTCCCTCTTTCGTTTTCCAGCTGGCAAGGCAGATGTGAGTTGAGGGGGCCAGAGGATGCAGAGAGGATACAGCGGACGTTAACGGATGATAACGGACATAGAACGTTTGTTGCCCCATATAATGTAGAGGATATACATCGTACGGCGGAAATTTCATCTGTCAAAAAGTTTGTGCAGCTCAAAACTTTGCTGGATGAAATCGCAAGTGGACCGATGCTCCGCGGATAGAGCATATGAAACACTATTGCAGTGAGTACACAACGGATGCATAAGCGTTTTCCAAACGGATGGCAGCTTTTTTTAACGTTTTACATCCTCTTTGCATCCCGTAAGTGCAGTGGGACAGGGCATTCACATTTTGTCTATTCAAGCAAGGACTTCAGTCAGCAAAAATGTGACAGGTTTGCAAAATCAGGTCAAAATGGATGTGTTCAGTATGGCTGCACCGACAAGACCCTGATACAAGGGAAACGAGGCTATAACTTATAATTAAGCAATAATACAAGATTCTTTATATATTAGGTTACAAAATTATAAAAAGACAAAAGTTTAAAGAACTAGAGTGAGGTTAATGTGTTAAATATAGAAAATATAGCTTTACTATAACAGTAAAGGATATATGAGATGGCTGTTTGCGGCAAGCTTGAGGCTACAATGTGTTTGCTACTTTGTGGGTTCAGAAGGCATTGGGTCAATCCCACACTACCAATGATAATTCAGAAAACACTTAAATAATCAATTTATTGGCCATGAAAATCAGAACAATTCAAGAGAATTGAAAATGCAGTTTCACTTGTTGGTAGTAGAAAAGCTAAAAAATTATCAAATTACAGAGGAAAACAAGAAATAGTTCTCAATTGCTTAAGTTTTGGCATTAAAACAGTACTCCTATATTGCATACCACACAACATCTATTTTCAGTTACAAGTTTACAATGTTTGTGTGGTCTTTTCAAACGAGTTGATGATTCTGGGATTAAATCCAAGATAGAAAACGAAAATACAGGGTGGTCAACGATTGATTTTTATTTTTTTTGCCAATTTAAAAGCTCTCTTCTCATAAAGTTTTTTATACCTTAAAGTCTTTCTGCAGTTAATAATATGTGTGTGGCATTGAAACAATAGGCGTTTCCTTGCTTCAAGCCCAGGGAAATTCAACATTTTTTTTTCAAAATCTAATTCCATGTACTTGTGTGCAGAATAAAAGTTATCTCGGGGTGGGTCGGGGAGATGGTGCGCACGCGACTCATCTTTTGTTTCGTTCTCTACTACTGCTCCGGAATGAACTCCGTAGCACGTAATAGATTACCCTCCTTAACCCGAATCTGCCCAACAATTCTGAGCCGCTCCTTAAATAGGCCGTTTAATCATAAATTTGGGCGCGGTGGGGTGAAAGCAATGTAGCATTTCACGTGGTAGCTTCCACTTGCGAGAGGGTGCGCGCAAAAAGAGCAAGTAATTTTGGGATGCCCTTTCCTCTTGCTTTACTGTAACATATTACAATATATACATATATACACGTACACATTTCCACCCTCTCCCGCCCCCCTCGGAGATAAGACGGTGAAATATTGAAAGCATGCTGTTTCCGTGTCCCCCCGCCCCCTTCGGAATATTCCTTCTTGATTAAACGTCCTCCTCTCCTCGCCCCTCCGTGATTCATTCTCACAAGCATCCACCCTCCTGTGGCTGAAAAGCCCAAGGGAATGTTCTTTATTGACCTATCGCCAACGACCACGTAGCGAATCAGGGATCGCAAACCTCTCAACCGGCCAATTGAAAACCAGCAGGAGGTTGGGCTCCGCTCCCGAGTCATACAACTATGACTTGCCGACTCGAGTCGCCAGGCGCGGGTTGGGAAGCTTCGGTGAGTTCGGACGCGGTTTTGTTGTTGTTGTTGTTGGTTTTTTTTTTTTTTTTTTTTGAGTCACGTGGCGTTGAACAGTCGTCGTCTTGGCTGGGTTTGTGCCCCAATTTTGCCTGGGTAAAGCCTCGTCGCTGTTTTTCTTTCCGCCATTGGAAAACGAGGCCTCTGGTCGGGCCGCGCGCGGCTTGGTGTGAGTTGGTTTTTCTCCGTGCTCCTTTGCAAAACGCGAAGCCGGCCGGATTTGCTGGCGTGCGCAGGGTTTGTTTGCCTCGGAGTTTTGACGCCCAAGCCTATCCCTCGGGCTTTAGCTGGATTTAAGGCGGGGTTTGGAATTGCAAAGGCATAGGCATCCAAAAAAGATAATGGCGAATTAGTTCAGTGGGAGGCAAATAACAAAAACGAAGGAAGGGGAAAAAAAAAAAAAAAGATTTCGTCTGCCTGGTGCTTTGTCTTTTATTCAGAAGATCCCAATTTAACTATCCTCTCTCCGCGGCGTAAGGCATTTTTCCCCTCCTCCTTTTCCACCCGTTTCCTGCTCCGTGTGGAAAAGTTAGGGGGGGGTGGAAGCGGATGGCCGCCTTCAAGCCGACGCTGAAAAAGAGGGAAGCGGGCAACAATTTGTGCTCATGTTGCATCCCCCCCCCCCAAAAAAAAGAAAAAACCAAAAAAACCCAAAAAGTTATGAATGGACGCGTGAAACCGACAGCTGGAGACGACGCCTTCGTCGCCAAAAGGTGCGGGCGCCCGTCCCCACGAACAAAGATTGCACGCCTGGGTCAGATGGAAACTGGGTTGAACCCGTAGCGACGTAAAAGCTGGAAGGCTCCTTTCCCGTATGGGCGGCAAAACAGGAGAAGATCCCGCACACTCAAACGCCGCCAGGCGTGAGTTCTTTGCAGAAAGACGAAGAAAGACAAGATGCGCCGAAATCCAAGTATGCTTTTTCACTTAACAGCAAGTATTTCAAGGGGAAGATCCGAATGGCATGAACTCTTATCTACGTTTGCCAAAAATAAAATAATAATAAAAAAAAAATTAAAAAGTCGGACGTTCAAACGTTTCCTTCCTTGATTTCTGAAAAACTTGTATTGATACATGCCCAGCCGTCGCACCGTCGGATGGCCCTGCATTTAACATTCTTGAAATGATAAATATTGCCATTAAAAATAACAAAAGTGGCGAAGGGAAAGAGACAAAGGTGGAGGCAGAATCTTTCCCCAATACCGTTAACCGGGTTCCAGGCCAATTGGCAGAGCCAGGTTTTAAGGCCTTTTGGGAACCTTCACAAAATGAATTATTTGCTCCAGTGATCTACTATGTAGCTTATTACCATTTTAAAACTTATTAACTAAAGCGTACATAAAAAAAAAATGAGGCCTTAAAGGTGGCGGTGGTGGGAGTGCTAACAATTCTGGGAGTTGGAAGTCCACAAGTCTTAAAAGTTGCCAAGGTTGGAGACCCCTGGCTTAAACTGTTTGTTCACCTTATGCTTAAATCTGAATTTGGTGCTGCAGCATAAACTTCATGTGATTTTAGCTGCCTTCATGTGACTTTTTAATAAAGTATAGCAGTTGGCAATTTGTTTGCCAGCTTCATACCCTTGCCCTACATAGACTAGAGCGCTTAACTGTTAATATGTTGAGGATGTGCATGGAGAGGATTGAAAATATGGCTGGAAGAATTTAATACATCCACAAGAACAGTGGTGAGAAGTTTTAAGAAAAAGCGGAGTATGACACAATGTATGGGTGTGGTAGCAAAAAGCATTGAAATGTATGGAAATATATAGTTATTAGTGTTGATAATTAGTTTTAGCTTTTTCTCTTGTTTTTTTGCTCCTTTTTTGTACTTTGCATTATACTGTTTTCTGTTTGCCAGCAGAAAAGAGGTGGCTTTGTGCAATTTAATTGCCATTTGTACTGTTGCGCTCACAAAATGCTTGTATTGATTTGGGATTTTTGTGTTATGGGACAAAAGTGCCATGTGATAATGAATAAAAATCAATTTAAATGATACAGCTATGGTGAGAGATCTCCAGCAAAAGTGTCTTTTGGAATCAGTGAAATGGAGTAGAGAGTAAACATTTTTCTTCATGTTGTGATAAATTCTAATTATTTGATACACAAGATAAAAGTGCTTTCAAATTTAGAAGGAATATTTCATTTTAATGGTAACAGACTTTCTTCAGTCTCAGTGTCACTGCCTTTCATGAATATTCTGTCACATGCCTGGAAAATATACACTAATTAGCACTCATAAGTTTTATAAGGCTGGCATAATGACATGTGGTACAGAAAGTTCATTTTATTTGATTTGTCAATGCTTACAAGATAATAGGTATAAGTAAACTTGAGTAAGAAATAGGTACAAATAAATGGGACAAATGAACAGGGAGGCTAGGCACGATTGTGCATACCCCTTAAAAGTTGAAGCTTGGGATAGAAATACCAGTGCTTACTTTATTATGTCTATTTTGGAACATCTGATAGGACAACATATTTTTTTTTTATTATGTAGGTTGAATAGAAGACACAAAGAAGATGAATTCCTTTTTAGTCATTGCTATCATTACTACCTTTATTCTGGCTTTGTTCCTCCATTCAGGTAAGGAGTGAAATTGAAACAGAATAACAATAACAGAATAAATCAGAATAGAACAGGGAGAGGTGGCTAATTATTCAAAGGGCTGACTGAGTTTTAGTTTGATGGTTTGGAATTCAACAGATAATATGATAGAAAAAAGTATATCCCTTTGAATGACAGATCATTGGTTTGAGTTGCATGAAACTTTTTTATAACCAGTCAAATTGTTGGAGCAATCCTACTGATCAGGTTTCTTTGAGTCAGTTTTGACTCCTGGCAACTATCTGAACATGTCCATGCAGTTTCCCTGTCAAGATTTTTGGACATCTGAAATCTGCTTGTCAGGAGCTAGTTGTGAAGCTGTGAGTGATGATGTAACAGTTGTAAATACATGTATTGTTCACAAAGCTGTTTTTTAACATTGTTAAAACTTTGAACTGTTGTTAAAACAGTAAGAAAGGACTGCTCATAATTTGTTTTCTAACAGGAATTCTGTTTCAGAAGGGAACATTGTGTTTACTTCCTTTTTTTCCTTGTTTATTTAGGAAATGCTTTAGTATGCTATAATTGTGCAGTTTCTAACTGTGACAAAAATATAACCTGCAAAGGTGAAGAAAATACTTGCTTAATAGTATATCGTGGTGAGTATATTACTTGCTCTCTTTTATATTTAACTTCTGAAGAAATATGCAAATTTATTAATCTGATTTGTAGACTGATTTTAAATATTTTGAGCAGTTTAATATGCACACATTGAAGTCAGCAATAACATTTCAATATATCTTGTCATTCTGGAGGGAACAACAAACTCTGCCCTCCACCCCGGTTCTTATATGTGCCTTTGAGGTTTTTTATTTGTTTTTTACTTGACTGCCTGGACAAATCCCTGCAGTTTTCTGGATAAAGTTTTTTTGAAGTAGTTTGCAGAGCTGAAAAAGAATGATTGGCTCCAAATCACCCAGCTGACTTTGTGTTCTCTTACTAGCCTGATGCCTTAATCACTACATTAAACTGGCTGCAGAGATAAAAACAAAAACACTTCCCAGCACCACATTAGGATGGAGAAGATCCATGTTTTTAGTACGCTTTTAAAAAATACTGCTAACACCGTAAGATGGCAGATCAAACAAATCTCCAGGGAGCATGTTGCAGAAGGAAAGTGCCACAGAAACTTCTTTCAGTATCCTAGAAGATTACATTGCTTAATCAATGGGATCTGCAGCAAGCCAGCCTCTGTCAATTCTTACAGGTTGAGTAGAAAGCATAGAAAAGAGATGGCCCCACAGATAACTAGTCTATATACCATGTAGAGCTTTTACAAGTGTCAATCAGTATCTTGAAAGTCACTTAGGTGGCAGAAAGATCAGTGCCCGGGTCACCATTTTATAGAATTCACAAGCTTGTTGGTACCATCAGCAAGCCAAAAAGCAATCTGCCCATAATAAAGGGCAGAGGATATCCTGCCCTGAGACAAAAATCAAACGGGATTTCCAGTATGCATTGGGCCCTCAATTATTCCATTCTCCACCATTGTTACAGGAGCTTTCTTCCACAGATAAGTGCTGTTTTCCGTTACACAAGTCCTCCCCTAGCTGGTTCTGCCAAAGTGTCCAATGTTGTCTGTTAAGGCTGCAGTGAAGACTATTCCCCACAACCTAATTCTTTGCTATGCATTCCCTTTTATCTCATACAGGTAAAGATCCACCTCTACAAGCAGGCCCCACCTTGACTAAAAACTAAAATGAAAAAAGTCTTGATTCACTTCAGATACACTAGATTTGGCTTTTGTATGGCTTCCCTCTATATGTTTTATTTAATGCCTTAGGATGAGTGTCAAACTCCAGGCCTGGGGGGGACCAGTGAAGTGCTTAGATCTGGCCTGCGGGGCCATCCTGGAAACAGCAAAGGACCAGCCCATGGAGCCTCCTGAACTCCATGTTCGCTGACAGAAGGTTGCAGGAGGCCATCGCAGCTGAAAACTGAGCTCAGGAGCCTGTTTTCGCTGGCAGAGCGCTAGGATCACCACAGGCGCGTGACATCCGATACAAGTGACGTTGAACTGGCCATGCCCACCCTGGCCACACACCCCTGCTCCCCCAGGTCAAACACAACCCTTATGCAGCCCTCAATAAAATTGAGTTTGACACCTCTACCTTAGGTAAGCGGATGTAGGGGCTTCGTAGGGCAGCTCCATCTTCACCCTTGCTTGATTTTTAGGCATATGGCCAGGGCTTAACTAGGGCTTATTTTGGGGTAGGGCTTATTAGGTGCAGGCATGAAAATCTGGCTAGGGCTTGTTTTCAGGGTACATTGTATTTTCAGAGAAACAGTAAATTCTTGCTTTACTAAAACGCTTAATTATGCAAACTATGCTTAAAGTTTTCTAGTGTGGCTAAGGAATCATTGCTTAATTTTATTTTCTCCCATTTTTGGTGGAAAATGATGCTTTTTTTCTGTTTTATTTGGCTTAAGGCTGTTATCAAATGTTGGGATAGAGGTGTAATAAAACAGGGATGGTAAAATCTCCCAATGAAATAAGATTGAATTTTTTTGGATGAAGGATTTGGGCCAATTCACAATCTTTACAACAACTTTTAAAAACTTTTGGGATTTTCTGTAGAAAAGTGGGGTACAAATAGTCTTACAATATCATGTAAGGGGTTTTTAATTTAACAACTGATTAAAAAGACTGAAATTATTGAACAGACTACATTTTCCACCTATACACACAGAAAACTTTTTAATTAAGTAGGATATAACTTAACTATAATTTTGTTTTTGTTTTTTCTTTTTAAGGTTCACAAAATACATCTAGATGCTGGAAGTATTCTGACTGCAATGTAAACTTTATTTCGTTTAATTTCTCAACAAAAGACTTCAGATACAGGTGCTGCCAATGGAATTTGTGTAACAATGCTCCAAATGTGGTAACTAGCAAAATAGTTCTCAATGGGGCTTTCTTGCTGACTGTTGTTCATATGTTAAAGTTCTTGGTCTGGAACTGAAAGAGGGCATTGTTTTTCAGTTAAAAAGATACAAAACACTGGTGTCATTTGAGAAATTGTTCCTGTTGGAGAATATTAAATAATGAGATACAGTATTAAGTAGATAAAATTGTTTGCTGTACTGCACTTTTCTCTACATAACATAATTTCTGTTGGAAACTTACATTTAATCTGTAAGATATTCATATTTGCCAATGTGTATGTATAAAGACTTGCTTTTGTTCAGAACATCTTTTGAATCTCATAAAATTGCCAACCACATTTTAACTTCCAAGCAATTGTTGCAATAAAAGTGTTATTGTATATTTAAATCTGGATTGATTTTTTTGTTTACCTTTTTGATGCCACAGCTAAACCTTGTCCAGTAAGCTAAACCATTCGAGTCATAACAGCAAATGACACCCACTTTTGTGGGTGGTTCTGTCATTATATAAGAAATTATGAGCTGGGATAGCCATAACAACAAGTCAGCCAATGGGAACTAAGAAACAGGATCTGTTGTGAGCTATGTGAGATGGATGTGGCTTAGCTTAAAAGGTTGTGTGTGTGTGAGAGAGAGAGATAGTCTGTGTTCTGGCTTTTGCTTCTTGTCCTTGTATTTGCTACCATGTTGCAAGAGCTGCATGGATATTGTATACATGCATCATGCTTTATATTATTGTGTATAAAGAAGTTTCATCTATAAATGAATCCTGCTGAATTATTTACTAGTGTGCTGGTTGAATTGCTGTAAACTCTTAACAGGTTCCTGATCAACAGAATATAATAGAAGGGTTCCTGCAAGGAATATAAATCCTTCCATTGCCCACTATGCTGTCAGAACTGAAGAAGCTTCTTGAATGAGAAGCAAATATCTTCAAAGAAAAAATAAGGAGGTCCGGTTACCTCCTGAAAAAGCACCTTTGGGACATCCATGACCTGAATGACTGAGAATCTTTACAGACTGACTTATCAACATTTAGTGGCGTGTCTGTTATTAAATGAACTGTCCAAATTTAGACTGACTATCATTCCAATGTAGCACTTTGAAGCCTATTTATTTAGCACTTATTTGGGTACAGTCACTTCTAGTGAAAAATGATACTTTTTTGTTTGGACAAAATGCTTAAACTTAGAAAAGCCACAGCTTGATTTTAAAAGCTATGGAACTAGAAAGGAAGCAGTGAGAAAATATGTGTTAATTTGCCTGTTGGGTGGGCCCCCCAGCATGGGTGCACTGTTGGATGTCAGTGTTGAAAGCCATATTAGCACTAGAAGCTTCCACACTGCCACATTCCTGTGCCTAGGAAATTGGGAGGGGAGATTTTCATAGAGTGTATGTAGTTAGCTGTAATAGTATTGAGTCAAGGTCTTGTTCCTGCACCTGGATGAGTGGTCAAGGGATGTCTGGATGAGTGGTCAAGGGATGTCTTAAGCCCATGTCACACTGCACCAACGGATGGAAAGAGGATGTAAAACGGAGAGAAACACTTGCCATCCGATGGTCAACGCGATTCATCCGTTCTGTACGAACCGCGTCCGTTTTTCTTCCTCTCTATCTGTCGACTGAGGTTCCATCCGCTCAAAGTTTTGAGCTGCTCAAAACTTTTTGAGTGGAAAATGTATCCAACGCATCCGTTCTGCATCCGCTATGCATACGGGGAACATCCGGCGGCATCCGTTACGCGTCCGCGGCATCCGCACAACTCAAATCCGCTCCAGCGGAAAGTGGACACGGAGGGAAGCAAACGGCGTGGAACGCGAGATGGCAGCTTAGTAGCCACGAGAGCGAGCGAGTAACGAAAGGATGAAAGCGATGCCAGCTCGCAAACAAGCATTAAAACGGAAAAAAGACTTCGGCAGAGCGGGAACCTATCTCGGATATTTAGGATGTCTAGAGGAGCCTAGAGATGCAATAAGGAACACATAGTGGAAAACCATATTGCCCTACTCAAAAGGGAAGGAACTCACCTGAATCTCACTTTCAGTCCAGCAGCCCTGCTGTGCAGACCTCTGCAGCCTTCATCTGGTTCTGCTCTTGCTCTTCCACATAGCATCCATTGATGCCCACCGATGGATCGTAACACACTCCTTTTGGTAGCCACCACTTCTGCACAGTGCAACCATCTCAGCTCTTTCAACGTTCTAGGGAAGAAAAGGGAGCGGCCAAGAAGTGTCTGGTCGGAAGATGGATCGGGGGAAGAGCAGAGTACGGAACTGTAACAACAAGCTGGATGGTGAACTGAGGAACCAAGACACGTCGGCCATTCCAGAATTCATGAGGATGCCTCCAGCCATGTTGATGAAGTTGTGGAGCGGCTTGAACCAGGTTACCAGGCAAAACCAACCTCCGCCCAGGCCTGGACCCTGGGCTCAAGGTGGCACTGACTCTCGCCACTGCCTCAGGACCACCACAGGGAGCATGCATACCGGCTGAGGGTGCCACACAACACTATCAGCTTTGTGTCATGAGAAGTGAGTGCAGGCCATTCATTGAGATACCTGGAGGAGCTCCTCCGAGTGTGCCCCTCCACTGAAGAAGGCTGGAAGAAAGTAGCAGAGAGCGAGCAGTGGTAATCAGAAGTGGAACTTCCCCCACACCGTTGAGATATAGATGGCAAGCACGTGGCCTGCCAAAGCGTCAGCCAAGTCAAGGGATCCCTTATTCAACTTACAAGGCTTCGTTCAGCATCATCCTCTTCGCCATGGTTGATGTGACTACAAGTCATGTCATCGATGCTTCAGGCAACGAGTCAGCTTCAATGCCCAGTATACAACGCCAGTTGACCCTCAATGAGGGCTGGAACGCAATCTCATCATGGGCTCCAGATCCCAACCCCCTGCCCAATGACACACAAGATTTGCCCTACTTTCATCGTGGGGATGACGCCTTCTCCCTCAGAACCTACCTCATGAAGCCCTACACTTCCAGTAGCCTCACCCATGAAGAGAGGATTCTTCAACTACAGGCTGTCCAGGGCAAGGCGGCGTGGTGGAGAACGCCTTTGCATCCTGAACCAACAGTGCAGGTACTTCTCACACTAGTGCAGCATCGCCCAGAGACCTGAGGAGGATCGTGGAAGGCTTGCATCCTGCACAATTCATGCGCACCCACTACCCGATGTTGCAGAAACAGGCTCGGGACCTTCCAAAAGCAATGGGGACATGGAGCCTGGGGAATGGAGGGCAAGGCAAACCTGATAGACACTGAGGATGTGCAGAGCCCCAACAGACTTCATGTTGAAGGAAAGAAGCAGCCGCAAACTCCGAAACGACTGGTGCAACTCCCAGCTGGAGAGTTGAGTGGCAAACAGGATGGTAGATATTAATGGATGCCTTCATTCGCCTGTCTCATCACACGCAATGAGATTGGGCCAGGTATTTGGTGGCGCCTACCAATGAACAGGCATTTAATAAAGAGTTGTTTATGTTGAGCGTTGTGATGAATGATTACATTATTATTTGATATAAAGGGCCATAGGTGTGGCACCTGGAGGTGGACCATTACAGGCCCACTATGCTTTGCACTGGAAGTTATCTATCCCACAGCTATTACCCAATCCCAAGGATCTTGCCCATCCCACAGATCCCGTGCCA
The DNA here is from genome assembly GCA_004320025.1 of Laticauda laticaudata. NCBI lineage: Eukaryota > Metazoa > Chordata > Lepidosauria > Squamata > Elapidae > Laticauda > Laticauda laticaudata. The sequence goes on from BHFT01004330.1 coordinate 53,985, forward strand.
TCCCACAGATATTAACCCATCCAAAGGTGGTTCCCTTCCGCATCCACATATTACCCATCCCCAAAGGTATCCCTCCCAGTCCGAGCTGCTATTCCTTACCCATCCCACAAGCATGCAAAGGCTTTAAAAACCATTTCTAAAAGTTTCCACCAAGACTTTATTAATTATAATAATATGAAGCAAGTGTTGTGAAAGCAAAACTAATCTTTATTAATATAACAAGCGTGTAAAATAAAAATGACCCAAGTCAAGTGTCCAAGCAAAAATAAAGTTCAACATGGTAGCCACCCAGTCTCTGGCACTCTTCTTCGTCACTCGGAGGTCGGTGCCCAGTCTCAGGGGAAAGGGTCCAGTGCTGTGAAGGTGGCTGCTGCTGGAGTTTGCTGGTCTGAATGCCACTGGGGTGCCTGGCCCGAGAGACAACGGAGTGCTGTTGAGGAAAAGCTCAATCGGACAGCGAAGACATCGTAGCCCCGTTTGAGATTCCCCTTCTCTGGGGTCGTTCAGCCCCAATACCGACGACAGGATGTACTGAGGCCCGGGCTTGGCTGTGGGTGGTGAAGGAGCAGTGTAGTGGGGGCTGTCTGGTCTGCAGCTGGTGAGGTCACTGGCGGCAGCAATCGTGGGCATGTGGTGGCATCGATGGCTGTCAATCGTGCATCGTGCATCGGGGGCATACATGACCGTGGCAATCCCAGTTCTATACTGTTGCCTGGACTGGAAAGGTGATGCTGCCTGTTGCGCTTACCTCCTGGTATGACCATAGCCTTGGTAGGGGAGGGCCTGTGGAGAAGCCTTGCGGAAGGGCAGTGACATCACTTGGGGGGCCAGGAGCAGACCTGGACGTGGAGCAGTTCATCTTGTCTGGAGGTGTTGTGAAGAAGATCGTGATGCTGTCCTTCACCTGGGTACTTGACCTGGTGTTCTGTCATGTTCATGAGGGTCTGGGTTCACATAGGTGAGGAAGGCTTTGCCGTGTGAGGATGGGTGGCGTCGGTATGTACCAGCCCTTGATGAGAGATCTCACGCTGCTCCTGCATGTGTCTTATCTCCAGCAGACAGTGTGGCTCTGCTTCCCTCCGGCTTTTGCCTCTCTGCCTTTCTGTGGAGGTGGAGCTGGGGGTGGATGCGGTTGGCGTGGTGAAGTGCCATCTCCTTCTCCCACTGTGTCGGGTTCTCGCACGCGCTCCGACACAGGTAGTTCCACTGTCGGGGGGTCTCCGTCGTGGCACGCTCCAGCAGATACCTCCTGGGAGACAAGCTGACTCTCTGCCAGAAGAGATGGCTCTACAGCAGGCTGCCGAGAGAGAGGGGACTTTCCCATGGTTGTAGGGGCTGCTCCTCACAACCACCACCAGCAGCGCAGGCAACTAGTCCAGCAAAATGGCACCGTGTAGGCAGCAGCAGAGGCAGGCATCAGCAGCAGGTACAGCACCACCAGGAACCCATGTAGCACCGAGGATCATGAGCACATGTAATGCCTAGTCATACGGACACAAGCAGGACCAGGAGCATCAGCACCGAAGAGACCAGCAGGACCAGCAGGACGAGGAGCACGCCAAGCAGAGTAAGCACCAGCAAAGCGACGAAGCACGGCACGCACAGCCGCAGTGAGGTACAAGCCAGCAGAAGCACCAGCACCAGGCAGTGGCAGCAGAGTAAGCACCAGCAACCAGGAGAGGTGCCAAGCAGAAGTAAAGCACCAGGCATAAGAGCCAGGATCAGGCAGAGAAGCAGCGGCCGAGCATGGAAGCAGAGGTAACCAGGCAGCAACAGCGGTAACCCCACAGAGCAGTGCCAGCAGAGTAAGCACAGCAGTAAGCACCACGCCATAGAGCAACATCAGCAGAAAGCCAGCCTCCTCCAGAAGCGAGCATCAGCAGAAGCCCCATAGCAGCACGGCAGAGCAGCTGACGAACCCGCGCGGCTGCAGAAAGCCCCAGCAGAAGCAGAGTGAGCAGGTGGGAGTGGTGGCCCTGTCCTCTTGGCCAGGCTACGGCAGCAGATGGCTGAGGCTTTTCTGTCTGCCCCATGGTTGTGGGTTGCTGCTGGCTGGCTGGCTGGCAAGCCTGTGTCTGGAAAAGAGTCTTTCCTCGAATGGTGACTTGCTTGGAGCTGCTTCCCTTTATATCCCGGCTGACGCAATGCATCCTCCCCGCGCGATGCAGTGAACCGCTAGGCATCCGCTAGCATTTCCGCTAGGCTTCCGCTGTGCATCGCTTCATCGCGCTGTGCATCCGTCTTTCATCCAGCTCGGCATCGCCGGCATCTGCTGTATCCGTTCCGCGTCCGCTTTGCTGTACTCCCCGAACCTTGCGTAATAGTCCATCCGCTCTATCACTATCCCATCGCGCTATGGCTCGTGGAACATCTGCTTTCCATCCCCCTACGGTCTCCCCACGGTCCCTTTCTGTTTGTCCACTCTGGTTATGCAAATTTTTGCCCCTTTGAGAGCAGTGATAACAACGGATGGAACATTTTTCTCATCCGCTGTGTCCTTTTACAAGCGTTTGCATCTGTTGCCAGTGTGACAGGGCCTTTAAGTTGGGACGGGTGGTGATTGAACCATGTGATGGACTGGTGGGTGCAGGGGATGGGTTTGTGATTTTGAATTACTGGGGGGAAACCTGGAACTCTCAAATTCGGGTTTTCCCAGATGTGCCAGGATACCTACTCTAAGAAAAGGAACTTTTGAGAAAATGCCTGAATTGGAGTTTTGGTGTTGAGTTTGAACATTGACATTGGAATTGGTTGAGTGAGAGGAGAATATCTCTGTGCTGTTCTTAAACTTCATTTAATTGTTATGCTTTTGTAGTTATTTATCACATTTTAAAACCATCCATATCCTTCACACAGGGATTCTGGGCGATGTACAGTAAAATATTAAAACATGAAAACAGTATATAAAAGTTAAAATTTAACAAACAGGCAAAGGTGATTAAAAACTGTTAAAAATTGAACAGGCAAAGGGAGTGCTAACAAGCCCCACAGCTGTATGCTCCTATGGGCTCTCCATAAAGGCCATTTGACATTCTTTAACTGGCATGGTCCACAACATACCTATTTATGCTTTTATGCCATTGTAAGCCACCCAAAGTCCTCTGGATAGTGAGATGGATGGCACATTAATCGGATGGATGGATTTGATTGATTATCCTGATGATCATCATCAAATGCATTCTTTTGTCCTAACTTGGCTACATAACTATGTTTTGAAGATTCCTTCACATGGAATGGACAAGAAGGCATTTGAGCAGCCATAATCACTAGTAATCTTGGTATTTTTTTATCTCTCTGCTGCCATTTACTGATCATCTAAGTTTTGTAGCCCTGGAAGAAGGAATGTTCTACATTTAAATTAATCTGTCATAAAAGCCAATCCAATGCTTCTGCATAACTTAGTTTGGAAAGAGGATTAGAGAAATAGAGTACTTGACAAGTGGCCATAAGAGCAGTTTTTTCCTCAATGTTTTTTGACTTCTAATTGATACAATGAACAAGAAGTAAAAACGATGTCGAACATGTTTTTGATTGATATCCTTCCTCCAGTGCATGTCTATTCTTCATCAGTTCCATGGGCCATTTTTGACTACTTTCCTTCATGTGCATGATTGTTGTATGTTTGGTGTGTTAGATTTTTCTTTACAAGAGGATAGAAATGTTCTACATGAATGTTTCATTAGCTTATCAAAGCAGTCCCCAACTGTTCTGGCACCAGAGACCAGTTTCATAGAAGACAATTTTTCCACGGACTGGAGGCAGAAGGAGGAGTGTGCAACCTATAATCCCTCACATAGACAATTTTGCTCACCTGTAGTTCACCTGCAGCTGTGACATGTTTTCGTTCTGTTTAATAAAGAGACACAGAAGTTCATATATCTTTATGTTCTGCCCCAAAGGTTCATATGCCTTAAGTTCCACCAGGTTGTCTTAGTTGGCATTGTATCTGCTTCCTTAAATCACATTTTATTTTGGAACTGTGCCCAAGATGGATCCTTAACACACCCTTCAAAAGTATAGTGTGACTATTTATTCATCCAAACTTGAAAAATATGGAGAAAATAGTAACTTATAGAGATATATTGAATGAACAAGGAATATTGAAAACTAGTTTAGAACTACTAACACAAGGGATAAATATAGAATTGTGGTCTTATTTACAAACACATTCAAGATACATACAATGGGGTATTAACAGAATTAACAATTTTACATAAGCTATTGTTAGAGACATGATAAATTAATAAAAATATTGCATAGGTATTTATTAAAATACAAACTTGAGGAAGAACACGTTAAAGAAACTGGTGGCATGGACAAAAAAAATCAGTTATAATATTGAATTGGCTAAATGGCAAAAATTTTGGAACACAAGAAAATAACTTTGGTTATGGCTTATAAAGAAAACCTTTATAAGATGTCTTACAAGTGGAACCTTCTGCCAGCAAGGCTTTCTAAAATGTTTAAAAATATATCTCCAAATTTTTGGTAATGTAAAGATTCAGCTGGCACATTTTTTCATATGTGGTGGACTTAATGCTGCAAAAAAATATTGGAGACTGATTCAAACATGGATAAAACAAATGGTGGGAGAATGTATTCCATTTAAACCAGAATTTTTTCTTCTTGGAATAATATCAGAAAAATTTAAAAAGGAGGTAATATATCTAATAGTACATGTATTGATGGTGGCTAAAATATTATAGGCACTATATTGGAAAAATGAAAGTATATCTTCAGAAACAGAAATGATAAGAAAAATTATGGCACAAGCAGAATCAGATAGTTTAACTTTAGAAATAAAAGAGAAAGAAGACTCTGAATATTATAAAACATGGAGTAAATTTTATAAATGGTTATATAGTAGAAGACAGGGTCGAAATACTAATATGATTAGATTTATTAGTAATTAATATTTTAATAAGGAGAGTATAAAAGATTTAAAATATATGGATGTATAATAAGGATAAGTTGAATGTATTGTGTTATATTTGCATAATTAAAATTAAAAATAAATGTAAAAAAAGAACCACAAAAAAAAAGTACAGCGTCACTTCTGCCAGAAAAAGTTTTGCTATTCTGAGAGTTTCTTTCAATCCACAAACGTCTGTTGGCACTTCTGGCTGAGTGAGGTTTTAAAAGATTATATATAGAAGAGCAGCATTTTCCTTTAATAACAGGTTTTGCATTCTGAACAGAAATTGCCTCAGATACTAATAATCCTGCTTGTAAAGAACTGTTTGTCCTGCAGTTTATCTTCCATTGAAAGGGTGGGAAAAGGAGAAAGGTAAAAAGATCAGTTATCAATTATTTGCTCAGTGGTTCTGTCTTTTTTTTCACCAAGCCTGTGTGGACTTGTTTCCTCATTCTGTGTATTTTGGCTTGGTGACCTGTCCCCATAAGAACACAGACTCTTCCGGTGATTTCTCAAAAGAAGTTGTTTTCTTGAGGTTCACTGAGAGGGAATGGCTTTGAGTGAGTCAGCCAGTTGTATACACACACATATTCATTTGTGCAATTGGCAGGTGCACTCACCAACCTCTTGCACAAGGCCATTCGTAGGCTGTGGCTCATGGATTGGCGACCCTGGTCTTAAATGACTATATCCAAGCATTTGATTTTTTTGATAAGAAAAGTTTTACGATAACCAGGAAGCCAAGGTGAGAACGGATTTGATAACATTGGATGATTTAACATCAGAAAAGGAGACAGGTGGGGCTGCATCCTTTTCCCATACCTTTTCAATTTATGTAGTGAATATATTATGCATGAAGTAATGAAGAATCAATCCAGGTTCCATTTCTGAAATTTGCCTTTCAAATCTGGTAGCCCTAGAAAGTCATCCAGTGTAAGGGAATAGATTGTTCTTGTGTTGGTGAAATGGAGTGAATGCCATGACAGCAGTAATTGGAGCAATGAAGAGGCTCTGTTTGGAAGCTCTTTAAAGCCCTGCACGATATGGGTCCAGGTTGCTTGAAGTACCATTTTATCCCAATGGACTGGCCCACTCCACCTGCTCCAGCAGAAGACTCATACTGTGGGCTCAATCAATCAAGGAATTTCAGCTGGTGAGATCAAGAAGAGCTTCCAAACAGACCCAGACCTTCTGCTGGTATTTTTCTCCTCTGCATTTTTGGGACCATCTGCACTGAAACATAACTCGTTTTCTGAACTCCAATGATTAGCTATAATGAAACTACATTATTGCATAATTAATCTATTCAGCAGGGTTGTTGTAAGAAAAATGAGTAGATGGACACTTATATATGCAGCATTTGACCTGTAAAAAAACTTTCTTCTTTCCTTCCTTCCTTTCCTTCCTCTCTTTCTTTCTTTTTCTTTCTTTCTTTCTTTCTTTCTTTCTTTCTTTCTTTCTTTCTTTCTTTCTTTCTTTCTTTCTTTCTCTCTTTCTCTTTCTCTTTCTCTTCCTCTTTACTTATTTTGCCACCCATCTTGCTTTGCACCAACTCTGGGAAGCTTACATCATGAAAAGCAACAAAACCATAGAAGATAAATATTTCAAAAAACAATAAAAAATAGAGTTGCAATCCAAAGTAACATTCCAGTTAAAAGATGGAAAGGGAGGGAGCACGATGCATAGGGGCAGGGGGAAGAGGTGAGATTTTTCTCTTAATTCATCAACCAACTCCACTGTGATATTCCCCCATTGTTGGTGCCAAGCCAGTTGGCAGAGCCAGGTCTTCAGCCCTTATGAAAGCCAAGAGGGTGGAAACCAATCTCAACTCAAGGAGTAAGATGTTTCAAAGGGCAGGAGCCAGGGCAGAGAAGGCTCTTTTCCTGAAATTCCCAGATTGATGGGGTCAATAGCATGACTCTTATGCCAGTGTGGGTGGGATGAGCCAGTCCCATTCAGGTGAGACAGTTCCTCAGGTAACCTGAATCCATTCTTGCATCCAGAAGCAAACCATCAGCCACGCAGCACAGGGAGCAGTGGTGTAAAATGGATCATAAAGGAGATACAGAATACTATTTAAAGTGGAATAAGTTTTATCAATGGTTAGAAACATGAGATAGAAGTTGGAAGGTGAAAGAATCAGGTAGGGGGACTCGGAAAGAGACACTATTTGTATTATTGACAGAGGAATGTAAATATTAGAATGATAGATGAGTTGACATATTGGAATATGATGGTCAGAAACTATTGTACAACACTAGCACTGTTTAAAATAGTACATACAGTATGTTATTCTGATTTTATTTCTGTTTTTGTGGCAATTGGAATGTCATGGCCAATTACAATGTATTCAATTTATCTACATGTAAACAATAATTTTTTTTTTGAAAAAAATGGATCACCCTAAGGGCCCCAAGAACTGCCTGTCCTGCTAAACTGTGCACCAGCTGTGGCCTCCAAAGGCTCTTCAAGCTTACTCCCATGTAAGGCGCATTACAATAGTCCAAATATGAGATGATTGGGGCTTGAGTGATGGAGTGTAGGGACTTCCAATCCAGGAAAGGGTGCAAGTGGTGCATAATGTGGAAGTTGTGGAAAAGGTCTACTGGCCGCAACTGCTAACTACTCTTCAAGCAGGAATCACAAATCCAGGGGAACCCCTAAGTTGTGGATTTGGTCTGTCTGGGGTAGTGCAATCCAATCCAGAACTAAATTTGTTAAAAGCCTGGATCTTGAAACTCCATACATTCAAAGCCACTTGGTCTTTCCAGGGTTCAGCCAAAGCCTGTTGTCAAGGCCCCACAGCCTCCAGACACTGTGAGAGGGCAGTGACAGCATCATTTGGGGTGGAAGTATAAAATTGGGTATCATCATCATACTGATGATACTTCAAACCAAGCTGATGAATGTTCTTACTCAGTGGTTTCAGGTAGCTGTTAAAAACAAGTGGGAAACTCTGAGGCACTATAAAGGAGTGGCCATGGGCTGAGCCGCTCACAATCAACACTGATTGGGACTGGCCTTGGAGAAAGGAGCCAAATCAGCACAAGACTGTGCTGTCCAGCCCCAAACCCTATAGCTGGCTCAAAAGCATACCATAGTTGATGGCATTGAAGGCCACTTGAGAGGTCAAGGAGAGCAAGGGTGGTTGCATAATCCCTATCCCACTTTCACAAGAGAGCATCAACAAGTGCAACCAATGTTGTTTCTGTCTCATCACCTGGCCTGATTTGAGAGGTGTAGATAATCCGTTTCATCCCGGATCTTATGACGCTGCTAAGCAGCACCTTTTCTATCACCTTCCTAGAAAGGCAAGATAGGAAAATTAGTCATAAATTGTCGAGGTAGGTGGGAATCAAGTTGTAATTTCTTGAGTAGGGAGTAAACCAAGGCTGCCTTAAAAGATCCGGGGATGGGGAGCGGGGGGGGGGGGGG
>BHFT01004332.1:0-20823 GCA_004320025.1 Laticauda laticaudata
CCCCCCCCCATCCTCAATCTTAAAGCTGCCAAAGGTCAGAAAAATTGACTTTAAGGCCTATATAAAAGTTGGATCTTCCAATAAGTAGGACCCATATGATCCAGTTCTGGCCCACACAATTACGTTGGGATAAAATTCAGATGGCAGACAATTGCAGATCTGAATAGTTCCCTTTGCTTTTCTTTAGCAACAAGGAACAGTGAGAGCAGCCTGCTTCTCCAATGGCTGAGCACACCACCTTTCACGTCAACCATCAACTTGATTTGGGTCCCAAGCTGTGGCACACCACAATGATCTCCTCCGAGGAGAGAGGGAAAAAAGTCACACAAAGGGGAAAAATTGCCTGATATAGAATTGAGCCCCTGGTCCTTTTATCCCAATACAGTCAAGAAACATAAGGAAGAGTGGTATTCTGCAGTTTCTTGCAGCTCTGATAACCTGTTTAGAAATGAAAGCTTTTGGCTAAAATGTATCCTAATTTAAATCCAAACTGTTGGAAATGTAAGCAAATACAGGGTACCTTCTTTCACATATGGTGGCTTTGTGCAAAAGTTAAGAAATATTGGACCAAAATACGAAAATGGTTAAAAGAAATTATGAAAGTCCAAATAGAATTTAAAGCAGAATTATTCCTTCTGGGAATTATTAAAGGGAATTATACAAAAGAGATAAAATATTTAATCCTGCATATAATAACAGCAGTGAGATTAGTGATCCCATAATATTGGAAAGGAGATTATATGCCGACAGTTTAATCATCCAAAAGATCTTTGACTGCACGGAAATGAACAAACTTTCATTAGAATTAAAAGAAAAGGATGACTCAGTTTATTATAAAGTGTGGGAAAATTGGTACCATTGGATAAACGATAAAAATAAGCAATTAAATAAATAAGAATGTATAATTTAGAAAGATAGGGACATATATATAAAAGAACAAATAGGAGTATAAAATATGCACTGGAATAATAATTGAAATGTAAGCACTGTCAAAATGGATTGTAACATACATAACACTCTCATTTTAAATATTTATATTGTATTTTGTATTTTAATATTTTTTAATAAAGGTAATTTTTAAAAAAGAAAGCTTCTATAGTCAACTTACAACAGTTCATTTAGTGACCGATCAAAATTGCAACACCACTGAAAAAAGTGACGAGGACTATTTCTCACACCTAGAACCATTGCTGCATGCAACCATTGAGTTGCATGAATTTTGATACTATGATCAAAATTCAGAGGCTTGGCCATTGGCATGTACTTATGACGGTTGCAGTGTCCCAGGTCACACGATTCCCCTTTTGCGACCTTTTGATAGGCAAAAGGGGGAGCCAGATTCACTAGACAATCATGTGACTAACTTTAGAACTGTCAGGGATTCACTTAACAGCTGTGTCAAGGAAGGTCATGAAACAGGACAACATTCACTTAACCACTGTCTTGCTTACCAACACAAATTCCCTGGCTGAATCGTTGGACTATCTGAACTTGGCAATATCACCAGTGAATCCTGATCCCCAAGACAGGTGATTTCTCAACCTTAGCAATTCTAAGGTCCTGGCTGGGGAATTCTGGGAGTTAAAGTTCTGCCCATCTTCCAAGGAGCCAAGTTTGAGAAACACAGAAATCCCAAATCCAATTTGCATTTGAAAGACAGCAAGTGAATCAAAACCATTCATGGGGAAGTTAGCATGTGAAAACCCACATTCCTTCTGCCTTTTCCAGTAATTCAAGGGCAGCAATATAAGCATTCTTTTACTCCTCAATTTAAGAAGGGTTAGATGTTTTTCGATTGACCTATAATTCATATTTTTGAACCATTCAGAGAGGAACTCTCTAGGCGGTGCACATGAGAATATATAAAGAGTACATGAAATTTTAAATTTTAAAAGGAGGCAAGCATAGCTGAGTGCTACTAAATTTAAAATTATATGCTATAAAACTTCTGAAAATTCAAATAAATGTCTTTCCACACAAAAAGAGACTAGCCAACAGAAGCATCTGGAGCTCTAACTCAATCACAAAATATCTGGGAATAGAGAAGTCTTTCAAGAGGTTTATTATTAGTCATATCTTGACAAAGATTAAAACCTCCCCCCCCCCNATCTTGACAAATATTAAAACCTCCCCCCCCCCAAAAAAAAAACACCAATCAGGAACTTCTCTGGTTTTGAGCCACATGTCAATACAGGCAGAAATGGCACAAACTCCAACTTGACAAGAAAAATACCTTCCTACTTGATAAAATAAAAATCCCACCTTATTATATTCAGCAGCACGTTAACAGGTGATTGGCACATCAGCTACACATATGTTAAAAAATGAAGTACCAAGCACTGCTTTTCCTGGAAAAGGTACATCATAAAGCTGAAAAATAATTCCAGTTTTGTTGAAAGAAATATATTTGGATGAAATTGAACAAGACCGAGGGGAGAAAAAAGAACCACACCAGTATTACTGAACATTAATTTGAAAACTGAGAGGGGGGAATGCTGGTCTCTGGCAAATATTCTAAATAAATAAATAAATAAATATTCAAAATAAATCAATGTGGATGTCTTAGGCCAAGGAAACTTATGCCAGTTCTCCAAGCTTCAACATTCTCTAAATCTGACACCTGAGGAAAAAGTTCTGAAATTCTTACTTTGTCAACACCCATTCGCTTAAAACCTGCTTGTAGGACCTTGAAATTCTGAATGTATTCATGTTCCAACTTTGCTTGGAATTTCACTTTCTTGAGTGTGACGGAACCTGGGAAGAGCATGTCCATAAACTGACAATAAGCAGCACCTGGCCGAGAGAGAGAGAGAGAGAAACATCTTGGTGAAAATTAATCTTAGCAAAGGTATTTAGGGTAAAAGATCAGAATCTCTGCATTCCTTTGTGGCTGCCAATCCTGTTTTCTGAGGGAGGCAGTGTGGCAGGAGAAATTTGTGGGAGGAACTTAACTCAAACAATTGGGTGGGAAAGAATGTCAAGGACAAGAGAAACCATTCTTTGAGTCTTCCAACAGTTCTTTTAGGCATCTTCCTCTTCACACAGCAGGGAAGGAATTGGTTGAAGGTTATTGGAAGGGCCATCTTTTCTCATCTACCCAACCCACCTGAGAGGGGAGACAAAGGATGTTATGGATCGCCTCTCTTAAGGGAGGTCCATCTGGGGGAAACCACGGTGGCTTCCTCCTAGTTATTGGAAGGACCATCTTTTCCCAGCTACATCTACCCAAACCACTTGGTTGGGAAGACAAAAAATGTTATGGACCCTCTCTTAAGAGAGGTCCATCTGGTGGACCAAAAATGAATGAATGAATGAATGCTTTATTGGTCGAGTGTGATTAGACACACATGGAATTTACCTTGATGCATAAAAGAAAAGATACATTCATCAAGAATCATCAGGTACAACACTTAATAATAGTCACAGGGTACAATAAGCAATCAAATCATACTAGGAAACAGTCCATATAAATCATAAGGATACAAGCGACAAAGTTAGTCGTACAGTCACAAGTGGGAGGGGATGGCTGATAAGGAGTGATAAGAAGATTAATAGTAATAGTAGTGCAGACTTAATAGATAGTTGGACAGTGTTGAGAGAATAATTTGTTCAGCAGTGTGATGGCGTTCAGCGAAAAACTCCCCTTGTGTCTACTTGTTCTGGTGTTCAGTGCTCTATAGTGTCGTTTTGAGGGAAGGAATTGAAACAGTTTATATATCCGGGATGTGAGGAGTCTAAATATTTTCCCAGCCCTCTTTTGGACTCCTGCAGTATATAGGTCCTCCATGGAAGGCAGGTTGGTAGTAATGGTTTTCTTCTCCCTGGTGGCCCTCTCCCTGTTATTTGAAGGACCACCTTTTCCCAGTTATATCTACCAGGCCCACCTGAGTAGAGAGGCAGGGGATGTTACAAGTCCCCTCTCTTAAGGAGGTCCTTAAAGAGGACCTTCTCCATGGTGGCTCCCTCTGTGTGGAACATCATCTCTGTGGAGATAAGACTGCCTTCCCCTTGACACTATTTCCAACGGCTCTGAAAACATGGTTTTGCCAACGGGTTTGGGAACCCCAGGGTGATATAGAGCTCATCAGGTGGTTGGTCCGATTTTCATCACCAAGTGGGGGTGGGGGGGAGTTTACTGGTTTATTTGGGGTTTATTTCTTGTAAGTCACATGGATTCACCATGAGTAAGTTGGGTGGGCTATATAAACTTTCTTGATAAATTTGCCGAATGAGCCACCCACAAAGAACTTCTGAAAATCATAGTTGAGGCTGCTCTCCAGAAAGACCTGTCACCAAACTGGATGACTCTCTTCCTTGAATGTCATTGCATCTGTTGTTGGAACAGCTGGGTGACAAGACAACCAATACAACTCTTTCTAAAACTGCTGTCAAGCTTGAAACACATTTTTGCTGTTGCAACTGGTATCACTTCTCAGCTTGCTAAGGCACCAGGGGGAAGGGAAAGGTGAGATGGAATGTAGGCTCCAGACATCAAGAACCCGAGCCGTGAAAGCCAAAGACACTTCAGCAGGTGTTTGCCAAAGCCAAAGGGTTTTTCTCATAGCAATAAAAAGAGACTTAACTGGACAATGTGACCTGCTCTAATAGGGAGAGTCCTATATTAATAGGGAGTCCTATATTTTAATTATGTAGGTTTGCGCGGGAATTAGCTAGATCAGGTTCTGTCCTCTTCGGTGCCAAAATGATGTACCCAATAAGTTTTTGCATTCAGAGAAAAAAACAACTCCTGGGATGGAATAGGAGATTTGAAACAGTCAAGATGATTAATAAAAAGGAAGCTGATTACAAGGGCACATCAGGGATCTGGTCACTCAGGTTTAACTGCTGAAAGGATCCGGAATGGGCTCTGAGACAGATTAAGACAGAATAACAAGAGTTGGAAGGGACTTTGTAGGTCATCTAGTCCAACCCCCCTCCTTCCCCAAGCAGGAGACCTTACACCATTTCTGACAGATGGGAATCCTGTCTCTTCTTCAAAGGCTCCAGGGATGAAGCTCCCACAACTTCCAAAGGCGACTTCTGTTCCATGGGTTGATTGTTCTGTCAGAAAAATTCTCCTTATTTCCAGGTTGAATCTTTCCTTGGTCAGTTTCCATCCATTATTCCTTGTCTGGCCTTCAGGTGTTTTGGAGAATACCTTGACCCCTTTCCTCCTCTCTGGGGCAGCCCCTCAACTGTTGGAAGATGCTCTCCTGCCTCTTTCCTTGACTAGCCAGGCCCAGTTCCTGCAACCATTCATTGTATGTAGCCTCCAGTCCCCTCATCATCCTGGTTGCACTTCTCTGCACTCTTTCTAGCGTCTCAAAATCTTTTTTTTGCAAATCAGGCTGTTATGAGAGCGTGTTGGAAGAGTTTTTAGCTTAAACGCTTTCAAAATGCTTGAAATAGCAAGCGTGGAACTCGAAACACCCGTTTCACAATGAGGGAGGAAGCTTCAATGAAAAGTAAAGTTCCAAGAAGGTTACACACCCATTTGCACTCTGATTCAGGTGACCCCAAGGGCACAGATAAGCCCTCAGAGAGAATATGCAAGGAATATAAATATTTCCATCCGCCACCTTTCAGGCAGAACTGAAGAAGCTCCTTGGATGAGGAGCGAAACGTCTTCAAGGAAAAACCTAGAAAGTCCAGCTGCCTTATGGGAAAAAAGCACCTTTGGGGGACAACCATGACTTGGGTGGCCGAGATTTTCCATAGACACCTTCATTATAAAATAAGTGCTCAAAAGAGTTCAAGGCAACCCAGTTTGTGCACCCCTATGAATTACAGGGAGTCCTTGACCTGCAGCCATTCATTTAGTGACTGTTCACAGTTGGGAATGTAATTTTTTGGCAGGCTTGTGATACTGCAGTACAGAAGCTTCTTATGGTGAACATAACATTGAAAATACATTTTTCTTCTTCTTCTAGGACTACAATGTTCTACTACTTCTTCTAGGACTACAGGGATGGGAGAAGGACCAGAGAAGGACCCCCAAATCCCACCCCTGACCCTGGCCTCACCCACCCCACCTCACCTCTCCCAGAAGTCCCCAAGTGGCCCGTTTTGGATGCAGGTTAGGGCAGGGTGCACACAGAGTCTTGAGGGTGAAAAATGGGCCTCCCATTTTTCGGAATTCGGGAAGGCTGGAAATGGGTCGATTTCTGGCTTCCAGAGAGCCTCCAGAGCCCGGGGAGGCTATTTTCACCCTCCTGAAGGCTCAAGGAAAGCCTCAGGAGCCCGGGGGGCAACCCCCCCGCCATGGTGCAGGAAACTGACTAAGCCACGCCCACCATGTCCACGCCCACCCAGCAACTGGGCAGAGAACCCTTTGCTAAAATTTTTGCAGCCCCTGCTTACAACCATCCATTTCGTGACTGTCTGAAGTTAACTGTGACTTCTGACCATTTTTCACATCTATGACCACTGTAGTATTGTCATGTGATCAAAGTTCGGAGGACTGACAACCGACTCGTATGACGGTCACAGCAATCCCCTTTTGTGACCTTCTGACGAGCGAAGGTCAACGGGGAGAAGCCGGATTCGCTCAACAACCGTGTCATTAATTTAAGAACCGCAGCGATTCACTTAGCAACTGTGCAGCTAACTTTTAACCACTGCAGGGATTCACTTAAGAAGGGTGGCAAGAAAGGTCGTAACGTGGGGCAAAAACTCATTTCACAACAGTTCTGCTTGGCAAAGGAAATGTGGGGCACCATTGTGGTCATAAGTCGAGGACTGCCTGTGATCTTATTTGCACTGTATTTTAAAACAACAGATTAAAAAAAAAATAACCTGCAAGGTTACTGTCGCTACTGAAGACTCATTTCCTGTGAGGCTTCATCACCAAGGAAAAAGTCTCCATCGGTATGACAAGCACAGACAGCCTTCCACAGGGACCAGTGCATTAATCTGCAAAACAACAGTTCCCGCAGCCTTTTCTCCTGCAGAGTCCAATATTCAGTTTTATAAAGAGTTTCCAAATATTCAGATAATACTCAGATAAAAGGACAGAAAGTGTAATGAAGAGCAACAAAGATGTTTAGCCTCCAGCAGGAGACTGAAGGTTAAAACATACGAAGAACGGCTGTGAGAAATGCGTATGTCTAGTTTAAGGAAAAGAAGGATTAGGGGTGACATGATGGCCGTCTTGCAATATCTGAGGGGCTGCCACAAAGAAAAGGGAGTCAAGCTATTCTCCAAAGCACCAAAGTGTCAGGACAAGAAGCAATGGGTGGAAACTGATCAAGGAGAGAAGCAACTTAGAACTAAGGAGAAATTTCCTGACAGTGAGAACAATTAATCAAGGGAATAACTTGCCTCCAGAAGTTGTGAATGCTCCAACACTGGAAGTTTTTAAGAAGAGATTGGATAACCATGTGGATAGGGTTCTCTGCCTGAGCAGGAGGTTGGACTAGAAGACCTCCAAGATCCAACTCTTTTATTTGGTTAAAAGTATTGCAGACAAACTCTGTCAACTATCTGGTGTTCGATCCTGAACCAGCTTGACTCAGCCTTCCCTCCTTCCCAAGTCGGTAAAATGGGGACCCAGATTGTTGAGGGAAAGAGGCTGACTCTGTAAACTGCTTAGAGAGGGCCAGAAAGCACTGAAGTGGCATATAAGTGCAATTAATTCCTTCCTTCCTTCCCCCCACCCCCCTTCGCTGAGCCTTGGTGGTGATATGATTAGAATGCAGTATTGCAAACTCTGCCCACTGCCAGCAGTTTGATCCTGACTAGCTCAAGCTTGACTCAGCCTTCTGTTGTATGGAGGTCAGCAAAATGAGGAACCAGATTGTTGGGGGCAAGAGGCTGACTCTGTAAACCGCTTAGAGAGGACTGGAAAGCACAGTGAAGCGGCATATAAGTCTCTAAGGGCTATTGCTATTCAGCTCTCCATTATTTTGGTCATGTAAGACATTTCAAGGTACATCTAACACAACACAACTGCATAGAAACTTCAAGACACACATAAGATACTACACCACCACCCCACGAAAAGTGGTGCAGGTAGAATCTCCTTCTATACCCTAGGAGAGTAAAGTAAGCATACCAAGTAGAAAGTTCAAGATTGGTCCAATGCTACAAAGGCAATACACCTTCTATGTCACCTTTGTTGAGCTGGACAGGTGTAAGTTTGTTCAAATACATTTACACTTCAGACACAAGGTAAGCAACTACCCACCACAGAGCAATCATTACCATTTCCAACTGCTTAAAAGGAGAAATAGTAAGGAGCAAAGGCCTCCTGAGCTCAGGGGGTCTTCTTACCTGAACAAAGTTGCTCTATCTTGGTTAACGTTAGTTGTAACGACTCATTGATCCAGGCGAGCATATCATGTCGGCTTAAGTTATCACTCGTCACAGAGGTGGAATACACATTCACGGCCATTTTCTAAAGAAAAATTGATTGAGAGGGGAGACAGTTTTACTCCAGAGTTCAAAGTCATACCTGTTCCTAGACATCATCTGAATCATCATCATTTTAGGGCACTCTCTTATAAGCTCAGTTTACCAAAGAGAATGTAGCTCAGTGTTTCTCAATCAAGGCAATTTTAAGATAGGTGGAAGTCAATTCTCCAATTCCCAGAGTTCCCCCTGCCAGCATATCCACAGCTAAAAGGTTTACTCCACTCTGTGTGTGTGTGCGCATGCCTGCATATATATGTATGTGTGTGTGTGTGTGTGTGTGTATAAAGTTTTCACGGGTACTTACATGCATTCAGTTCAGCTTCCTTCGGGTATTATCCCACGTCATTGTAGTGCTTTTAAAGTTGTAGCAACGTTTCAGCAGAATCATACAAAAACTCAATACAGAAGGCCTGATGATGGCAGATGAGATTCTTGGGCCGAAACGTTGCTACAACTTTTAAAGCCACAAACTTACAATGGACGTGGGCGATAATACCCGAAGGAAGCTGAACAGCACACAGGAAGTTACCTGCAAAAACTCTTATATTATATATATATATATATATATATATATATATTTATATATATATATATATAATATATATATATAATAATATTATATACACACACACACACACACACACCACACACACACACACACACATATGTGCATATGCATATATGTGTAAATATGTTACATGTCTAACATGTATATATTACATATATTATAATTAGATGACCCAGGTTGTTGGGGACAATATGATGACTTTGTAAACCACTTAAGAGGCTTGTAAAGCACTGTGAAGCGGAATATAAGTCTAAGTGCTATTGGTAAGTAGGAAGGGAGGGAGGGACGGCCATGGTGGCACAGTAGTTAGAATTCAGGATTGCAGGCTAACTCTACCCACAGCCTGGAATTTGATCCTGACCAGCTCAAGGTTGACTCAGCCTTCTGTCCTTCCGAGGTGGGTAAAATGAAGACCCAGATTGTTGGGGGCCATAAGCCAACTCTGTAAACCATTTAGAGAGGGCTGTACAAGCAACGTGAAGCATATATAAGTCTAAGTGCTATTGCTATCTTCCTTCCTTCCTTCCTTCCTTCCTGTTAGAATGCAGTATTGAAGGCTAACTCTGTTCACTGCCAGGAGTTCGATCCTCACTGGCTCCAGGATGACTCATCTTTCCATTCTTCGGAGGTGGGTAAAATGAGGACTCAAAACTGTTGGGGGCAAGAGGCTGACTCTGTAGACCACTTAGAGAGGGCTGTGAAGCACTGTGAAGCTGTATATACCAGTAAGTCTAAATGCTATTATTACACACACACGTTGTAGGTGTAATGGCCTACCAGAAATGATGAGGAAAATATTAACAGCTGATTCACATAACTTTTCTGTTAGGAGGGATATGGCGTCTCCTGTTATGCACAGACCGGAGGTGATTTCACACACACACACATAAAAGGAACTGATAAATAGATCTGAGATTCAACACCCTTAGACCCAAAGGACTAGGAAATTAGTTAAGGGGGAGGGAAAAAGAAAGTTAATGGGGTCAGAGATAGTTGAAGGTAATTATAGGATGAAAGCTTGGGTTTTAAGTAGCAAAGATTCCTCAGAGCAGAAGGTATGATGATCAAAAGGAAGCAAGCAATGATGGCTAATAATGGACATTAAGGAAAATATTTGAAGCTCAAGGTTGAAATGAGGGATCCTTGGTGGTCTCTGACTCTCGTGGTTTTCTTCCAGACGTTTCATTACCAAACTAGGTGATATCATCAATGCTCTCAGTAGTAGGCAGTGAGGTTTGCTCTCATTTTTATAAATGCAAGAAAACCATCAATCTCAGGGAGCACCAAGGACCCCACAGTCCTTCTCTTCCTCCTCCAATCTACAAACCCCACTCCCTCCTAGCACTGATGATGTTACCTAGTTCAGTTATGAAATGTCTGCAAGAAAACAACCAAGCTCAGAGAGCACCAAAGGACCCCTCGCAATCAGAGATTATTGGAAACAGAAGCCAGAGAAGGAAATTACTTCAGCATCCACCACTGCAGGGAGCAGAAGATGAAGATATCATCAAAATGAAAGGGGCCAGACTACCTATGGAACTCTAGGGTAACTTGGAGGTCTTCTAGTCCAACCCCTCCCCACACACACACACACACACTTCTCAAGCATGGGAATTCTGGATGTTGAAGTCCAAGTTGCTGGAAAAAAAACACTGCAGAGGAGGATGGAGAGGATTTGAAGGATTCCCATGATGCCTGTTATGAAGTCTAAGGAAACAGGTTGATATTCCTAGAGTCACCTCAAAACAATGAGATGGCAGTATATAAATTAAATTTTATTATAAACAGTGACAGATAAATAAAAGTCCTCATGCAAGATTATAGGAGAGGAACCACCCAACTGGGCTTATAACTACGGTCCTCCTCCCTTCCAGCCAGCAGTGAGGAAAAAAAATGGAAACCAAACTCAGCAATTTGCANTATAACTACGGTCCTCCTCCCTTCCATCCAGCAGTGAGAAAAAAAAATGGAAACCAAACTCAGCAATTTGCAAGGAGAGCCAGCTTTCTTGAGATGAAAGACCATTTCTGCCCTTAAGACCAAGGTGGAACCCACAGCTTGGGGGCACGCATTATCCAATTGGGAATACTCTAGAGGAAATATGGCCTCTCCCAGCAGTATAAGAAGGTTGGAAAGTGACCCTTACGAGAGATAGGTGGTGTAAAAAATGCCAAAAAAATTGAATGAATTGAATATAATATGAAATATAAATAAATCCGAAATGCAAGCTGAGTTTGGGGGGCCAGGCATTCTTTTACTGGACTGTGGGGAGGGAGAACTCTGCGCATGCCCAGAGCAAGTCATGAAAAGGCAGAGTGGAAATTTAAGAATAAAACAGTCTGGGGCGGGAAGGCAGCCCTTCTTCTCCACCAGCAGAAAGGACTCTGCACATGCCCTTGAGCAAGTGGAAATTTAAGAATAAAATAAAAATAAACACTATGAAGAAAAAAAGCAGCTACCCCACCCACCCAGGAGGGAAGCTCTGCACATGCCCAGAGTAAGTCAGTTAGTGGAGAAATCTAAGACTAAAAGAAATAAAACAAAACAGAAGAAGAAAAAGCACCCCCAATCCCCCCAAAGCAGCAGAGAGGACTCTGCACATGCCCAGAGCAACTCCCTGAAAGGCAGGGTGGAAATTTACCAATAAAACAGAAAAAGCCCCCCCCCCGCCCCCCTCCAAAGCAGAGAGGAGACTCTGCACATGCCCAGAGCAAGTCAGTTAAAAGCAATCTAAGACTAAAAGGAATAAAGCAATTCAAAAGAAAAAAAAAGCAGCCCCAACCCTCACCTGCGCTCCCTCCCAAGCAGCAAAGATTCTCTGCACATGCCCAGAGCAACTCCCTGAAAGGCAAGGTGGGAATTTAAGAAAATAAAATAAAAACACTATGAAGGAGAAAAAAAAGCAGCACCTTCTTCCCTCCCCCACAAGTAGAGACGACTCTGCACGTGAAAGTCATTGAAAGAAATAATTTCAGAAAATAAATTATTTTTTAAGAAAGCAGTGCCCCCTCCCTTCCCTTTTCTGCAGGCAGGGCAGCCCGGAGAAGGACCCCACCCCACCCCACCTGGGTGACACCATCCCACCGGCCCCTTGGGAGTAGCCTGGGGGCAGGGAAGCCCCCTCCCCAGGGCAGGACCCCGACCCCACCCCAAAAAAGGAAGGCTGGGATAGCAGGGCTTGCGGGGGGGGAAAGGGGGAGGCAGACCACTCTCCACGCTTCAGTGCGGCGCCTTAGGGGAGCAATGCGGGGGATGTGGGCGGGAAGAAGGCCCCCACGCAGCCTCCCCTTAAACCCCACGGGAGGGGGGCGGTTTAGGCCGACCTTTACCTTGGAGGGGCGGAGGCAGGTCCTTCCCCGGTCAATTGGCGAAGTTGAATGCGGCGGGGGGACGTGAGGCCAGGCCCTCCACATTCCGTTTCTGCCCCCCACCCCCGGCCCCATACAAACCGCGCGTTACGGTGTCACGGAAAGCCAAGGCCAGGAGTAGGGACCAGACCCCGTCCACCCCCATACACAGACTCCTCTCTCCCTCCCACAACAGACCCTCTCTTCCCCCCCCCCACGAGGCGAGTTGGGGGGCGCAATGGGCATGAAACACCGCAGCCCTCGGCCCTAGGCCAAGGCGGGGGAAGGGGAAAGGCCGAGCGGGGAGCCTCCGCCCCGGTTTGGGGCCTCTCGCCTCGCCTCGCCCGCGCCTCCCGTTACCTCAGCGGCTCCGCCGTTCCGCCCGGCCCCGCCCGCCTCGCCCGGGATCTGACGTCACGCGCAGGCCGGCAGGCACCCTGACGTCACCCACTGGAGGGGGAAACGGAAGAGGAAGAAGCGTCGGGGGACGACGGCGGACACGCCCCTTTAGGAGGGCGGGGCTCTGTGCCGTTGCTAAGAGCCCGCTTTGCGGCTGAAGCGACGGAGGCCGTGACTCCCTCGATTTGAGGCGTTGGCTTCCCGCTTCTTTAGCAGGCTTCGTTCGGCATTTACTCAACCTTCGCCGCTTTCATATATGCAGGCTTCCGCTCTATTCATTGGTTAAAATAATAAAATTTATGAAAAGGTTTTATTAAGTATTATTATTGTAAATTATTATTATTAGGGTTAACGCTGACCGGCCCTCAGCCCACCTTTCCCACATTGCGGCCCTTTTGGCCGGAAGAGGCTGATCAGCGCTTGATCAGCTCCCGTTCTCATTGGCGACGCACGTAGGAGTGGACACGGCCTGGCCTTAACAGCCAATCGGAGCTTGGAGGGGTTCCGCAGGACTGGCGCTGCTGGGGCAGTGAATTCTGTGCTAGAGGGGCTTGCCCTCCCAAGGCGCTCTTTCCCTCCGGCTCAGTTTCTTGGAGGCTAAGAGGGCAGGACAGGCCATTGATTTGCAAAAGACAACTGTTAACTCTTTCCAAGAAGGTTTTTAAATCTGGGCATTAAATCCAAATCCCTTGGGTTATTCACCCTTAGTTATGGCCATGGAGTGCAAATAAACCCCGTCATTTTAAACCAAACCTATTTTGCATCCTTTTTTTCACAGTGATTTTTTTTCTTCATCAGGAGAAATTGCCTTATTTTGAAGTTCATTTTTAAAGAATTTGTTTTATTTTGATGACAAACACAGACAAACACAAATACAAAACATTCGATAAAACCGCCTTTCCATTATACAGTGTGTGAGTTGGTACATATCTCTTGTGCACAATATTAACAGTCTATCCCTCCTAAAAATAAAATTCATATTATATAAATCAGCTATCCACATCATATTATATTGTTATCAAACCATTATTAGACTTTGATTGTAAATTCATATCCTTTTTGAACGAATCTCAATTTTTAAAGTGTCTAATTCATAATATTTCACAAGAATCAAACACATTACAATGTATCATCTTTACTATTATATTATAGCATATTTTATTTGTCTATTTTCTTATCTAGCCATTGATAAAATAAATCCCATATTTTATAATATTCTTTTTCTTCTTGCTCTTTGATTGCCAGTGTCAATCTACTCATTTCTGCACATTTCATTATTTTTTTATCACCTCTTCTCTCAGGGTTTTTATTTTGAATTTATTTTGAAGTTCATCTGGATTAGATTCAACTTGTGAAAAAAAAAAAGAACAGCGCTTTTGAATTTTTCCATGTATGTTTTTGGAATAGGCAAGAACTAGTAGTTCATGTGGGTTTTATGGGAAGCCCTCCCCACCCCCACCCCCCAAAAAGAATGAAATATTTTAGGAAATATTAAAAAGGCAGAATATTATATTACCCCAAATGGAAAAACATGTTTTTAGAGGCAGAAAGCAGCCCCCAAGTCTTTCTTAATAGCCTACAGCTAATGCCAGCACTTAAGAGTTAAAGAGCTTATTGAAAGAGGAAGACAAGTATCTGGAGAGCTCTATTCATAAGCAAAGCAAATGCTGCAGGCAGAAATCCATTCAAGACAGGATATTTTGAAATTCCCCTGCAGCAAAGTCTGAACAAAGGCAGAGTGGTAGGATTCGAAGCAGCGCACTCACTCAAGAAGCCAGAGGTTGACCAGATTAGTTCAGAGAAGCACCTAAGATTTGCATTTCCTCTTTTGCCGATAAAGCCAGCTGTGACCCCTGCATAACTCCTACATGACCCCATAGGAATCTGACAACAGCCAATAGAATATTAAAGGACATGTTCTAGAACAGGAAGCTCAAATACAGAGCCCAAAGAAGGCATATCAAAGAAAACCCCACTCTCAACTTCATTTTTTCAGCTGCCCAGAATCACATGTGGTTCTTCATCAATAAACCATCTTTTTCCAATCAGCCTGCATGTTTCCAGTGCTTTTCTTCCAGTTTGGAACTGAACCAGGTGGATATTTCTTCCAACTATTTGTTCAGCAAACCATGATCTGAGAATGCAGTTCCTTTGCAATCAATCTAGAAGGCTTTGAATATCATCACACCACTTACTGAAGCTAATTGTAGGTTTTTATACACTACACATCAGCCTGGCGGCTTTTAAGATATCTAGACTTCCAACTCCCACGCAACATCTTAAAGCTACCCCGACTAAGCAAAGAGGCCTGGAAGCTGCATCTGATGAAACCACCGAATTAATTGATCCAGATTACAAAAGTTTAGCATCCTTCATATTCAATATGCAGCTAGGAGGCTTTGATCTGTGCTGATTTAGCATGCTATGTCAATGCCTACCTATGTCAATGCCGTCCCCAAGTCTAGAAAAAGAGATACACTTTTTGAAGAAGAATCAAATAATGACAAAAAAAAAATTATCGAATTGTGCTGAGCAGTGGGTTGGACTAGATGACCTCCAAGTTCCCTTTCAACTCTGTTATTCTATTCCATCCCATTCCTATTACTACCCTATTTGTGGGAAATAGAGTGTATAGTTTTTAACAGAAACTGTAAGAAGACATGCTGGCCAGTGAAGAAAAAACATTGTATATATTTCTAATCTCATGAGCTAGGCTGCAGCTTGAGAATTGGGCGTAGGAAGGCCTGTGCTATGCAACAAACCGGCATTAAGCAGAATTTGCTGATAGGATAGTTACTCTAGAGACAACCCCTTAGGAGCTAGGACCCATAAAAGGTGATTTGTAAATAAGGGCAGGGGGGTGATAGAATTAGAGTAATGGGAGATGTAATCAGGGGCAGAGATAATGTGCTAACTTTAGATACTTGGGATAGGTAGGAGGTAAATTTGTAATGGCAATAGGAAATATAAGGCAAACATGATGATTTAACGCAGAGGTCCCCAAACTTGGCAACTTTTAAGCATAGCTGGCTGGAGAATTCTGGGAGTTGAAGTCCACAAGTCTTAAAAGTTGCCAAGTTTGGAGATCTCTGGTTTAAGATGTGTCCACATTACTTGCGTGTGGGTACCTCTCTTTGCAAAGCAGTAAATAAAATTACCAGTTTTCTCTTGGGAAGTTCTGGCTGGTGGTTGTTTATTATTTCAAAAGTAGACAACGAATCCCACATATTCTTCCCTTTCCAGACTCTGCTTATTCTACTCAAGGAATCTCCTCCTAACCACCCTACTCTCTTGGGGTCTCCTTCAGGCCACGAAGCATTGTTTCCACTTTTATCCACCGGCACAATTTGAGTTTTCCACCCAACTCTGCGTGTTGATCTAGCTGCCCACCATCACTCCCAAGATCCTAATTAACGTGACTGGTATCCAACAGTGCCCGTAATGATGAGATGTCAGCATGGATTCATTTTATTCATGCAATATAATTTAACTAGTAGAAAGTGGGAATGTGGTGGATGTAATATAACTTAAATTTCAGGAAAGCAGCCATAGAAGAATTCCAGGATATCAACCAGATGACACATTCATTCATCCCAACTGGAAAAATCAAAAAGTGTCTCTTCCTCAATTTATTTTGATTCTGGTACACTCCACTTCTGCCCCTCCACGATGGAGAATTCCCTGATTCCCATCTGTAATTATTAACTTTTTCCTGTCATGAATAGATTGGTATCATCTATTATTGGGCATTGCACGCCAAAACAACTAGAAACATTTTTTTCCCTTTGTGCCATCACTCTGCTGAACACCGAATTTCCATAGCCCTGTCTGATGTCTAAGGGTATTTATCCATATAGCAGGGCTATATTGCTATTATCCTTCTCAACTTTCCTATTACCTTCTCTTATTGATATTATTATTGGAATCAGAATAGAGCTGGAAGGGACCTTGGAGGTCCTCTAGTCCAACCCCTTGCTCAAGCAAGAGACCCTAAACTATTCCAAACAAGTGGCTCTCCAGTCTCTTCTTAAAAGCCTCCAGTGATGGAGCACCCACAATTTCTGGTGGCAGGGTGTTCCACTGGTTTTTTGTTCTCATTGTTAGGAAATTCCTCCTTAATTCCACGTTGCTTCCCTTGTTGGTTCATTTCCATCTGTTGCTTCTTTTCTGCCTTCAGGTCCTTTGGAGAATAATTGACCCCCTCCTCTTTATACTGTTATCATGTCACCGTTTTCTCTAAACTAGCCAAACCAAATCCTGCAACTGTTCTTCATACATTTTAGCCTCCAGGCTTTTAATCATCTTGGTTGCTCTTCTTTACACTTTTTCCAAAGTCTCAACATCTTTTTTGTAATGCAGTGACCAAAACTGGAAGCAGGATTCCAGGTGTGGAATTACTCTCGTTGTTTTTTGTACATACACTGAGAGCTTATGAACCAGAAACAAATTCCTTGTGAGTCTAATGCCACATGGCCAATATTCTATATTCGATTCTATAGTATATTCAATATTCACCCCTCTCAAACGTCTGCAGTTCTCCTCAAATGGACCGGAGGCCCTCCAAAGAGAAGAGACCTCACCCCCACACTCCAATTTCATTCTTCCCACCCACTGAAGGAAAACATGGATCTTCATAAAGATCTGCTGTTAAGGTATTGAGATTTAAGCTGACCAGTTGCTGTAAGCCTGATGCAATAAGGATGAGTCAGCATAGCATAAAACTCCAGTTTTAGTAAAACTCCACAGAAGTTTTACCTCTTTAAGGGGTCTCTATATAAAGGCAGCCATTAGAGGGCATGTTCCCTCTCCTTGTATCCAGTATCCATTGCAGAATTCTCCATGTAGTTAAGAAGATTGCTTGCTTGTAAGGTATTTGCCTACCACGTATATTTCTGTATATTTCTTGTATATAAATCATTGTTAAATGTCTATGCCTCTGTGCTGTGCTTTGCTCCTAACAGATAACAGATAATCAGAGTTGGAAGGGACTTTGTAGGACATCTAGTCCAACCCCCCCCACCCAAGCAGGAGGCCCTACACCATTTCTGACAGATGGGAGTCCAATCTCTTCTTGAAGGTCTCAAGTGATGGCGTTCCCACAACTTCTGAGGGCAACTTCTGTTCCAATGGTTGATTGCTCTGTCAGAAAGTTTCTCCTCATTTCCAGGTTAAATCTCTCCTTGTTCCGTTTCCATCCATTATTTCTTTTCTGGCCTACAGGTGCTTTGGAAAATAGCTTGACCACCACCTCCTCTGTGGCAGCTCCTCAAATATTGAAAGATCTCTATCATGTCTCCCTTGGTCCTTCTCTTCCCTAGACTAGTCAGGCCCAGTTCCTGCATTTGTTCATGTTTTAGCCTTATCCCCTCATCATCCTGGTTGCTCTTCTCTGTACTTTTCTAGAATCTCAACATTTTTTATACTGTGGTGACCAAAACTGGATGCAGGACTCTAGGTGTGGCCTTACTAAGGCTTTATAGAGTGGTATTAGTACCTCCCTTGATCTTTACTGTATCCCTGTTAATGCAATTTAGGATTGCATTGGCTTTTTCGGCTGCTGCTACACACTGCTGGCTCCCATTTAGTTGGTTGTCCACTAAGACTCCAAGATCCCTCTCCCAGTTCCAGCTATTGAGCCTGGTTTCACCCAGTCTATATCTGTCCTTTGGGTTTTTCTTGCCTAAGTGTAGGACTTTACTTTTCTCTACATTGAATTTCATTGTTAGATACGGCCCAGTGTCCTCATAATACTCATGCAAACGCTCTTAACTCAAATTTAGGAAGGACAGAAATGGGCAATGCCCTCCCCTAAGCAAGGGATGAACTATTGCAACTTTACGAGTTGTGGACTTCAATGGTTGTGCTCTTGGTTGGCAGAGGTCATCTGGGCAGTCAGAGGAAGAACCAGGCCCATCCCCTCTGCATCCTAGGACATGCAGGGAAGAAAGGAGAAGGCAACAACTTGGCTTTCAAGAGAGGAAGCGGCCATGATCCCCCTCATTGGTTGCAGTTGGGGAGACTAGTCCATAAGAGACAATTACAACACAGCATTGCCAGAAGCAAAGCTTGTGTTATTTTGGTCTAAAGTTGTCTTGGTTGGCCTCCTTCCAGACTGCCTTATCGCCTTGAATTTGGTAATTTACTTTTCCTGGTCCATTGTGGAAATTCCTTCATTGTTTTGGTTTTTTATTTCATCTCTATCTGCTCACTGAGTTCGGACAGTATTACTTTCTTTTGAAGACTATTTTTGAGTACGTTTTATCTCCAACTGAGAATTATTGAACAGTGGGGCCAAGTTGGAGGCATGATAAAGGATATTTATGTGTTGGATTTTGTTACATTTGTGTTACACTCTGGGTCATCACATTAACTCCCAGAATTCCCCAGCCACCTGGCTTAGGAATTCTGGGAGTTGAAGTCCACAACTTGTGAAGTTGCCATAGTTTTATTCACTCCTGCCCTAAGGCTTTGACCTCATCTTCAGAAGTGCATGCACAACCTACTGTCCTTATCTGCTGGGCCATTTACGAATTCCACACACACACACACACACAAATAAAAACAATGGGCCACACTATTATAGAAAAACACTGACTTTAATTAAACCGTGATAAATGTTTTAAGGCAAACGCATGTCAAAACCGTTTCGTTTCCAGCAGTAACGACACCAAAGAAAAACGGGGATTTTCCCCACCCTTACTAAGGCTCACTTACAGCCATCCATTTTGGGGCCGAACTCCAATCCGAAGAAGCTCTTTAAAAAAGAGAAAGGGGGAAAAAAAGGATAGTGTTTTATTTTTTAAAAAAAGGTTATATAAAAGCATATCGTTTTGACATTAGGAAAGTATAAAAACCATAGCACCAATATTAAGAGGTCCTTTCAACATCTTGGAAATGACATTTCTGAAATGTTCTCAGTTTAAAATGCGTTAAAAGGCATTACTTTTTAGGAAGGCAAGATCTTTTTTATTGATTTTTAATATTCTCTCAAAAACCAGAAGGGATCCAATAGAAATCTTGCCGGAGACCAAAAATTGAAGATTTGCAACACCCTTCAAAGGAGGTGGGGAAAGGGGAAGGACAAGAAGGCACATCGAATGGCGAGCTACAAGCACCTCAGCTTTCATCCCCCTCCCCTGAACCCCCCCTCTAAATTGGGGGGGGCGCTGCAGAATTCCCCATTGACCTCATTCCTTTCCCTTTTGGCAATGCAGACTTTTCCCATGGGACCAAGGATTCCGTTCCCAAACCAGCAAACACACCTAACATATAAACATAGTAATGATTGTCTCACACCAAGAGGTTTTCACCAACATTTGCATATGCAGATTCTCTCTCTCTCTCTCTCTCACACACACACACACACACACACCTCCAAGGAAATCTCTCCTTCCGCCCTTAAATTACTGGCATCCATTTTGAGTGGAACTTCCTGAGATTCATCATTCCTACCAGAATAGGATCCATTGGGATGCCAGCAGCAGCTGGAGAATTGCCAGCGGGCATTGGGCAAAGAAAAGACTGGCAAGTGGTGGGCAGAGAGCCAGATTTAGGCAATCCTCTTGGCACAGAACCCACTTATAGCTGGACACATTTTGCACGCCCACCACTAAGGTGACACCTTCTGGAGTGTGCAGATGGTGCATCGTCGGATAATGTGAAGTGCCAGTCCTTTGGCAACCTCAAATACTGACAAGAGGAAAAAAAAAAAAAAANAAGTGCCAGTCCTTTGGCAACCTCAAATACTGACAAGAGAAAAAAAAAAAAAAAAGAGAGACCACCACTGCTCCCATTTGCCTGCAGGGGGAAAATGTACCAAACTGGAGCAGTGATGGCTCTTGACCATAGTCCCATCTTCCTCTGTGGCTGACTTGAGAAAAGTTCTCTAACAATCGACCGTCTACAATCCAAAGTCTTTTTATTTTTTCTGAGGGGACTTTGGCAATCTTGATACCCAAGCCAAGACACCCAACCCCTGCCTCCTATATTTGATGGCAAATCGGAAGTTAAAGAGTAACATGGCACCTCCACCCCCCCACCCCCATTTCTGCCAATGTGTCTAAGAGGGTTTGTTTGCTTCATCGGGGGGGGGGGGGG
>BHFT01004332.1:20828-44716 GCA_004320025.1 Laticauda laticaudata
CGGGGGGGGGGGGGGAATCTCTGATTTTGGACAGACATCCCAGTTGCAGAGAACGAAAACGGAGCGTTAATTTGTCTCCTACACTGATTTTCATGGTTTGGTTCATTCAAGCACTGGGAAGTCCGGAGTAGGGCATGACGGCTTTGATGTGCAGCCTGCCAGCCAAGGCAAACATGCAAATGGCAATTGCGAAAAATCGTGGCAAATTTTTGGATTGGCAACTGCGCCAGCCAAAAGAGACCCTACCAAATCCCAGGGTTGCCTTTATCCCCTCCTAGATACTCTCCCACCCAATTCTTATCTTGGTCTGTTGAAAGCAGGGTTTGAAGAACGGACAGTCAAGGAAAACAAGCTTCATGATGAAAATAGCAGCATCAGTGAGGATTGAAACCCACTTGGGATCCCAACATGGAAAGGGCAGCTCCAGGGCGAGAATCTCGTAGCAGCTTTTAAACTCTTTTTTTCCTCTCTGCAATGGGTTGGATTCTTCAAAGAGCGAAGGCCAAACCGCAGTAAACATTTCTGGATTGTCTCTTTTTGGGGGGGATTGGTAGATTTCCCATTTTCCTCCTCCGCTGCCTGCTGGGAATTTCCCTGCCTCTGAAAAGGACCATGGTTGTGCAAATGCTCTTGCACAGCTCTTTTTTTAAAAAAAATAAGAAATACCCAGCGTAAATTGAAGTGGAAGATGCGTTCTTTGTCGTAAAATACCCCCAGTGCATTTTTCTCTGCATGAAAAGGCATCGTGTAAATTTAAAAGTATAACGGCTTATGGCACGGTTCATTTTTCTTTCTTTTCTTTTCTTCCATTTTGTTCCATGCAGTACGATTATCGCCTGGTTTGCGTCCTCTCTAGGAATTTTCACATCCAGCTGCGAAATGGCTATCAAGGTCTCTCCCCAAACCCCCCCCCCCCACACACACACAAGTTTTGCATTCTTAAAAGAAAAGTTTAAAAAGAAAAAAATAATAAATTTTCCTGTTTCCCCCCCCCCACACACAGGGCGAACAATGGGAGAAACCCAAGACAAGCTGGCTCATTGCTACAGACAGACGGGTGTCTCTGGAATTGCATCCTACCGTTTTCCCGTTTCAAGTTTTCACTTTGGTTCTCGCGGCCGGTTGAGCAGCCTCAGTTTCCCCATCCGCACAAGACAAGGGGTGAATGCTACCTCTTCTGCAGTTCCCCCCCAAAATCTGTGGTGTTGTTGTTGGCACAACGGAAATGCAAAAGTCTGACAAGCTTGGAAGAAAGGCATGGATGGAAAATATTTTTTTTTTGCGGAGAAGGTCTTCTTTAACGGGGGGGCGGTCAAGGAGGGGGGGTCTTGGCTCTTCTCCTTCCACCCAAGAGACCGCAGGATCCCTGCGGCCTAATCGCAGGAAAAATAATCC
The DNA here is from genome assembly GCA_004320025.1 of Laticauda laticaudata. Lineage (NCBI taxonomy): Eukaryota > Metazoa > Chordata > Lepidosauria > Squamata > Elapidae > Laticauda > Laticauda laticaudata. The sequence goes on from BHFT01004332.1 coordinate 22,224, forward strand.
TTCAGGGGGGCAAAGAGGTGACGGATAACCGGGACACTCCACGACCTCCCAAGCAGCTTCTGACGTGCGTGACGACCCATGTTGGACACATCGGTGTAGTGGAGAGGGAAGCCAAAGATCCTGAGGGGTGGAAAAGAGATCTGTCAACTCCTAAAATATTTCTGTGGTCTTTTTAGAGTTGCCAAAAGAAAGGGAGGGAGGGAGGAGCAGTGCGCCACCTTGCAAACCAAAAGTGCATTCCATAAATGTTTTCAAAGATAGTAATTAGGTGACTGAAGTTTCTGCCGTGCTAAAATCTAACTGGACAGCATGATTGATGCCTCTTGGCTATGGAGGTGTCCCATTGGAGAATAGGAATTATGATACACCCAGGGGGTGGGGAGAAACCAGGGTCAAGGGTGAAAATGAATGATGTGTCTCGGAGTCAGCTACACCCAGGCAATGCCAGCATGTTAACATGTTAACAAGAAATCCTTTTGAAGTTTTGGAACTTTGGCTCAAGACTCCTGATTTAAATGGGGGTCACTGCCAGAATCCTGACACTAGCACTGATGATTTTACGCAGCTGGGTCATGAAACATCTGCAAGAAAACCACAAAGCTGAGAAAGCAACAAGGACCCCATAATCCTCCTCCCCTCCTCTCCACAAACTCTCCTCCCTTCTAGCACTCATAGTGTTGCCTAGTTTGGGTCATGAAAGGTCTGCAAGAAAGTCACCAAGCTCAAGAGAGCAACAAGGGCCCCAGAATTTTAGGGTTGTGTTACATTTCAAGGGAACACCTCCTTTGGTCAACTCGTAAATCTTTCCTATGCCTGTTTCCGAGTTGCCATAAGAAGGCATGAGGGAATGGCCTTGGCCTGAGAGAGCAGTGAGGCAGATGAAGTCCAGAAGCACATTCCAGGCTTATCTTGTGGATGTTGTAGCCTCGCCTACTGGATCTTTTCCCATGAAGATCCTTAATTGGAGAATGTGATTGATGACACCCAATCCAGTGAATGTGTTTCACTGGAAAATCTGATTTATGACACACCCAGGGGGGTGGGGGTAAATAGGGTCATAGGTGATAGTAAATTGCGTGTTTCAGGGTTGGCTTCATACGGGTTAGTGCTGGACATGTTGCTTCTAATAAATCTTTTCGGATTTTTTTCAAGCTTCATTTAAGGCTCATGATTTCATGAGGGCAATCGTAGGAACCCTAACAGCTTTTTTGGGCATTTCGTACTGGCAAATGAGAGCATTTACTCACAGAGTCACAGAGAAATGGGCTACCCTCTGCAGGCTGTAAAACAACACCAAGGAGAGATTGCCAAGGAAATTCCCAAACATCTCAAGAACACGAGAGAGAACAGCAGCAGCAGAATGATTTACAAGACGAGAAAACGATCAGAAAATTGCAAAGTGGGACTCTTGAAACCCAGGGTCCCCCAAATAGGTTGGAAAAAAAGCATCATCACCCCTCACCCCCCAATTAGCAAGACAATACCCAGGTCTGCATGAGAATGTGTGAATACCTAATCTATCTGAGCAACGGGTTGGGGAAAGACTAAATGCAAAATAATTGATCCATCCACTTTGTCCAAGTAGAAGGCGCAGGGACTCCTGGACTTATAATGGTCATTGAGCCTGCAATTTTGGTCGTAAGCTGTGAAGATCACCACGCAGGACCGTGCCTGATTTTGCAACCATTTTTTGCAGGGTTGTTTGGTGAATGCTGTGGTCATAAAACAAATACTGCTGTTGTTAAGCAAACCCTGGCTGGCGGATTCTGGCAGTTGAAGTCCAGCCATTTTAAAGTATGCCAGCTGGTGGATTGTGGGAGTTGAAGACTTCCCCTCTTCAAGCATGCTGGCTGGGGAATTCTGGGAGTTGGACACTCCCCATCAACTGGCTGAGGGATTCTGGGAGTTGACATCCACTCATCTTAAAGCTGCCCAACAGTCTTCCCTAGGGGAGCCATTCCAGGACTGACGTGTTTTCCAACCCCTTGCTTCCCCCACCCCACCCCGTCACGGGTTCCCTTGCCCTGCCCATCCCTCACCTTTCCAACTCTGTGCACCATAAATCGTCGTCCTTCCCGTTCATGGACACAGGCAGCATCTGGCCCTTCCCCTGCCGAATGGAGTTGGACTTTGTCGTGATGGTACGGACTTTCTTCATCTTTAGAAGAAAAGCAGAGGTGAAGAAGGCCATTTTGTGGGGGAGGGGGACAGAGGTCGGCGTGCAGATAGCATTCCTAATGGGGAGTGTGGGGGCTGCTGATTTTTGTTTGCAACCAACTGGAATAGTCCTAAGTATGAAAAATGATTTTTCAGGGTCCTTGTAATCAGGATTCAAATCTTTAACAAGCGGTTCTGTGGGCATGGCTTAGTCATGTGACTGGATGGACATGGCTTGGTATTCATGTGACTGGCTGGGCACGGCCAACTCAATATCCCTCACATTGAGGCACGATCTCCTCGCCTGGCCTCTCGTGACTGTGGGGATGCTGCAACAGTCATAAGTGTGAAAAATGGTCATAAGTCACTTTGTTTAGTGCCATTGTAACTTTGAATGGTCATTCTACACAAGCGAAGTACCAGTAAAGGAGGGGGAAAAAAACTCCAGAGAAGTTCCAGAGACAGGAAGTCTAGTCCTGCCAAGAATGTAATAAGGGTTAACAGAGAGGCAGTTTCTGTAAGCAACACCAGAATGTTTCCTTCCTGCCTTCCTTGCAGGATTAGCCCAGTAATTTCTTCTAACAACCGGATCTCCGAACTGCTTAGAGTGTTAACAACTGGTTCTAGCAAATAAGTGTGAACTGGTAGAATCCCACCCCTGCTTGTAACTTCAAGCAGTCACTACACAAACCGTTGTAAGTCTAGGACTGCCTGTCCTATCTCCTTTGGCCATCAGGGGGACTGAGGATTCTGGACTGGAAAGAAAGAAGGGAGGGACCAACACACACACACCCCACATGTCAACTCGGAAAGCACGCCTGTTTCCGAGTTACCATGGGGGGTGGAGAGAACAGAAATACATTCCACGCTTATCTTACAAAGATTGTAGCTAGGCGACCAGATCTTCTGCCCTTGAAAATCCTTCATTGGAGAATGTGATTGATAACACCCAGTCCTTGAACATGCTTAATTGCAGAATCTGATGTAGGACACATCCAGAGGGGAGAGGGGAAACAGTGTTACAGGTGACCGTGAATTACATGTGTCAGAGTTGGCTTCAACTGGGATCATGCCGACATGTTGCTCCTAATAAATCTTTTGGACTCTCTTTGAAGCTTGGCTGGAGGCTCATGATTTAATTAGGGCAATGGTGGCTAACCTTTTTGGGCTCCTGTGCCAAAAATTGTGTGTGCACTTGCATGCTCACGTGCCAGCACCCAGAAGCCAATGCGTACCCCTCTATGGTCCCTACACATGGGTACACAATCCCCCGCACATACCTACTCCTGCCGCACCATTACCTGCACTGCACCTCACAGCTGATTTTCGGACGGTTTGAGGCCTTTTTTGGCCTCTCAAAACCTTGAAAGGCTTCTGCAAGCTTTGTAGGCCAAAAACTAGCCCCATTTCATCACTTCCTGTTTTTTCTGAAAATACCGAAAATGACAAAACAGGCCTAATTTTCAGTCTACAAAGCTTGTGGAAGCCTGCAGAAGCCTTCCTCAAGACTTTGGGAGGCTGAAAAAGGCCTCAAACCAGCTGAAAATCAGCTGTTAAGTTTGCCTGCAGCTTGCGTGCCGGCACAAATGGCTCTGTGGCATGTGTGCCATAGGTTCACCATCATGGAATTAGGGCAATCGCGAGAACCCCAACAGCAAGTCAACAAACAATCACGACATCCGGATGAGGTTGGCATGGCAGAAACAGGAACGATTCTGCACCCTCCTTTATCCCAGCCGAGAATAATTGGGGGGTGGGGGGTGGGGGGTTCGTCAATGGTGATTACCTTCGCCCTTCGACTGTACTCCAGGCAATCCTGAAGCTCCAGCTTGTCTCCCTTGGAGGCCACCACGGGCCTGGAAAGAGAAAAGGTTTATGAGACTCTGCGATCCGCATGTGCACACAGACACCACATCTTCCCAAAGTCATGCTGTTTAGTTTGTAGGGTGCAGGAAACACTCCCCAAGAAAGGAGATCACAACAGACCAATAAGAGGAGAGCATTTGTGGTTCAGAGTTGCAATGAAGGGGGTCCTTGGTGGTCTCTGAGCTTGGGGGTCTTCTTGCAGACGTTTCGTGACCCAACTGGGTAATGTCATTACCGATAGAAGGAGGTGGAGGATTGGAGAAGGAGGAAGAGATTGGGCAGTCCTTTGTCCTCTCTAGGCTTCTCCTCCTTGTCTTCTTCTTCCTCAACTTCTCCTTCTCCCCTTCTCCACCCACATACCCCTCCTTTTCAGCACTGATGATATTACCTAGCTGGGTCATGAAACATCTACAAGAAAACCACCAGATTCAGAAAGCACCAAGGACCCCTCAGGACAAAACACACACACACAAACACAAGCTAAGATCACATATGTATTCTAAAACATCTCACGGGCATTCTTGTATAGTGTGTGTGTGTGTGTGTGTGTGTGTGTGTGTGTGTGTGTGTGTGTGGTGTATAAACCACTGAGCAATCTACTTCCCATCTCGCTTCTTACTTTGTAGGGTGCAGGGAAAGCTTGAGGGAAAACATGTCAAAAACACATGTGCAATGAGAAAACACAGGGGGGGAGGGAGGGGGAGAAAGGTGGAAGAGAGGGACAGAGAGGGAGAGAGACAAAGACAGGGAAAAAGAGGTGGGAAGAGATAGAAAGAGTGAGAGACAGAGATAGAGGGGGGAAAAAGGGGGAGAGAGGAGAGACAGAGAGAGGGAGGGAGACAGAGGGGGAGAGACAGGGAAATAGATGGGGGGAGAGAGAGAGAGAGAAGGGGAGAAAGAAAGAAGATGAGAGACAGAGAGAAAAAGAGGGGGAAAAGGGAAAAGAAGGGAGAGAGACAGGCAGACAGACAGAAAGAGGGAGAGTATATTACATCTGTTTCCTGAAAAACCTCACAGGCTTTCTTTGAGGGGTGGGTGGCTAACCACGGAAAGCCATTTCCACTTAACATTTCAATAAGAAGCATTCTCACTTGCACAAAAACGACAAAGACACACACACACACACACACACACACACTCCTACCTATGGGAAATAGTAGAAAAGACATTGCGAACATCCTCTACTTCGGTCGTGTCCAGCTGAAGAGCCATTTTGCGAGTGTGCAAATCCGCCTCCTTTTCCCACATTATTTTCCTAAAAGGGTCCCTGCTCTCTCGCTCTCTCTCCCTCCAAACCACAAGTGTACAGGTACTCCTTGACTTACAACCGTTCGTTTAGTGACCGTTCAAAGTCACTAAAGGGACCATTTTCCATCCTTATGACCACTGCTTGCATCCCCAGGGTCACCTGATCTAAATTCAGACACCTGGCAACTGACTCGTATTGATGACAGTTGCAATGTCCCGTGTGTGTCTGTGTGTGTATGTGTGTGTGACTTGATTCAGCCAAGTCACGGGGGAAAGCTGGATTTGCTTAACGACCGTGTCCCAAACTGAAAGACTGCAGGGATTCCTTTAACAACGGAGGCCAGGAAAGTCACAAAATGGAGGGGGGGGCAAACCCCACTGAACACAAGTTTCTCCCAGCCACCTAAAACTTTGGGGCTCAATTGTGCTCGTTAAGTCGAGGACTACCTGTATAATGGACACCCCAGCCTCTCCGAACTGCTATGGGGTGACCCGGGTTGCAAATGAGGAAACTTTCTTCTCCCTGTCACTTCTTTGGCAGATCAAAGGCTCCACTCTTTTCTTACCTGTTCATTCCAGGCAGGTTACCCCAAAAATATCTGGCTCTGTGTGCAGCAGATACTTTGACTGCATCAATCATCACCGGATTACACTGCAAAGAAAAGAAAGGGGTTTAACATTGATGCTACCTACCCTATCTCTGAAAATACGACCTACCCTGAAAGTAAGTCCTACCTAATTTGATTTTTTTTATACATGCACCCAATATAAGCTCTACCCCCAAAATAAACCCTAATTAAGATCCCACCCCCTCCAGAGTGGACGGGTAAAAATTAATCTAGGGTGGGGATGGGGGTGTGTGGAGCTGCCCTACTACTTACTTTTGGACAGGTGTAGCCAAGTCTCACACACCCCGACACCTGCCTTGCTGGCCCATTTCTTCTGCAGCTGGCAAGGCTGGCCAGGCTTTTCTGAAGGCCTCTGGAGTTGATAAGAAAGCTCTGGATCGATCCAGAGCTTTGTTATTGGCTGCAGAGGCCTTCATGAAACCCTTGCCGGCCACAGAATAAGAAGTTCCTGAAGGCCTCTGACAACGAAAAGGAGGACGGGGGCAACGTGCACAAGTGAGGTTAGTCAGTGGATGGCATCCCCCCAAAATAAGACCTGGTGTCTTTTTTGGTGACAAACAAAAAATAAAATAAGACAGGGTCTTATTTTCGGGGAAACAGCAGTTGGGTAACAAAATGTCTGCGAGAAAACTACCCAGCTCAGAGAGCACCAAGGACCCCACAGTCCTCCTCTTCCTCCTCTCTGCAAAATGCAATTTAAGTTGAAGAAAAGCAAAGTTTAAGATCTGGGCAGGAAAAAACCAAAGATATAAAGTACAGATTAAGCGAAACTTGGCTCAAAAACAGGAACTGGGAGAGGGACCTTGGAGTCCCAGTGGACAATTGCTTAAACCCAAGCCAGCCGTGTGCGGCAGCAGCCAAAAAAGCCAATACAATCCTGGGTTGTATCATGAGAGGCATAGAATCAAGATCATATGAAATATTAGGGCCATTTTATGAAGCCTGAAAGTTAGGGCACACCTGGAATTCCGCATCCAGTGTTGGTCACCCCATGACAAAACTAAGAGATTGAGACTTTGGAAAAAAAGTGCAGAGAAGAGCAACTAAGAGGACTGAAGGCCTGGAGACTAAAACATCGGAAAAACGGTAGCAGGAATTGGGTATGGCTTGTTTAATGAAAAGAAGGGCTAGGGGAGACGTGATAGCAGTCTTCCAGTATTTGTGGGGCTGCCCCAAAGAAGAGGGGGGGCCAACCTATCCTCCAAAGCACCAAAAGGGAAGATAAGAAGCAATGGATGGAAGCTAATCAAGGAGAGAAGCAACCTGGAATGGAGGAGAAGCTGCCTAACAGCGAGGACAATTAACTGGAGGAATGGTTTGTGTCCAGAAGTTGTGGCTGCTTCATCACTGAAGGCTTTTTCAAGAAGAGATTGGACAGCTGCTTGTCTGAAATGGTCTCGGGTCTCCTGCTTGAGCCGGAGGTTTGGACTGGATAACCTCCAAGGTCCCTTCCACCTCTGTTCTATTATTCTGCTATGTTCCATTCAATCTATTCTATTCTAATTTCTATTCTATTCTATTCTGATTAATTCTATTCTGTTCTTATTTCTATTGTTAATTCTATTGTTAATTCTATTCTAATTACCATTCTATTCTTATTTCTATTCTAATTTCTATTCTATTCTTATTATTGTTAATTCAATTCGGTTATTTCTATTAATTCTATTTTTATTTCTATTCTAATTTCTATTCTATTCTTATTATTGCTAATTCTATTCTATTCTTATTTCTATTCTATTCTAATTTCTATTCTATTCTTATTATTGTTAATTCTATTCCATTCTATTCTAATTTCCATTCTATTATTATTGTTAATTCAATTCAGTTCTTATTTCTATTCTATTCTTATTTCTATTCTAATTTCTGTTCTATTCCTCCCTTCTAGCACTGATGATGTTACTTAGTCAGGCAGTGAAATGTCTGCCAGAAAGCAACCAAGCACCAAGGATCCTACAAAATCCACAAAGATTAGCTGGAAAACCTGGGCACAATGGCCCTAAAGCAGTCTTTCTCCATCTTGGCCATTCCTAAGCTGCCTGGACCATAGCTCCAAAAATTGCCCAGCCAACCCTGGTTTACATTTAACCAGTGGCTGATCTTTCAGCCTCAGAGGGATGGACGCCCGTCAGCTGCAATAAACTAAGAGTTTGTGGCAGCCCCTAAAAGACCCAGTTTCTTGGTCTCAGAACCACAGTTGTTACCTCCAGAAAACGGGAGATGTCCCTCTTGTCGTTGACTCGCATGGAAACCACGTTTTCAAAGAGCCAAAAAAATGGGCGGTCTTCTCCGATTTTGGGACGGGTGTAATTCAGGAGGTGGTAGAACTCGAAGAAGAGGCGGCCGGTCCCTTCTGCCAGCCAGAAAGGGCGAAAGAAGGGGGTCAGAAGACAGGCTCAGGGTCCCGAACTCCGAGCAAAGCCAACTCAAAAGGGATCTCAAATGCCTCTGCTTACCATACAAACCTTTTCTGGCGGGATTTACGATGGAGAGGTCGTTGCAGGGACTTCCGCCAATCACCAGATCAAAGGGGCCCCATTCGTCAATCTGCAAAGGGAGACCCTCGTAATGGCATGGTTCTCTGTCCCGTGCCAGCTCCCTTCTTTAAGGAAGTAGTTGTTCTGATCCAGGCTTTGTAAACCATAATTATTCACAAACTTCGTTTTAAAACAAGACTTATTTTATTGCAATGCTGGGAATTGTTTTCATTCCCAGCCAGAATTAATCTCAAACAGTTCCCTGAGATAAGCACACACCTTTCAGGTCTGTGAACTGCTGCCAAAAGCAAAAGTATCCAATTTATTAGAAAAGAAACTAACCAAAGTACAAGAAAAGCCAACCAAAGTAAACAGAGCTTCAAGAATGAGTCTGAACCGATCGAACTACTTTGCTTCCTGCAAGGATTTCATCCTCTTGGCCTGACTTTTATCCCTTATGGGAGGGCCAATCACTTCCCAGCCTTACTCCCGCGTCGCCCCTCTTTGTCTCAACTGCTGTTGCCTTCTAGCAGCTCTGTGCACTGGGAACAGGACCCTCTGGTTCCTCTGCCTCACTGCTGCCAGACTCTGGAGGCTCCAGACTCAGCACATATCTCCAGATGGCCCTGGCCCCACCTCTGCATCAGACGCAGGACCCTCTTCCGAGTCCCCTCCAGACTCCCAGACTGGTCCCCCTTCTTCCCCACTGTCCGATTCCACTGCTGTCTGCATCGGCTGCCAGTGAACCACAACACTAGTCCTCCTGTTACAACTGTAACACGAGCTTACGGATCACGACCATAAGTCTTTGGGCTCTAAATTGAGTCGCCTGTCCAGATGATCCAAGGTGAATGACCTGTTTGGGGGGCATCATTAGACCACATTGTTATGTGGACCCTGGGTTCGATCGGGGCCGGTTTTTTTTGCTGAAAACTGGAAAGTAAGTCCAGGTTTTTGGTAAAACCATCATAAAATACAATCACGTGACTGCAGGATGTTGCAGTTCCGTCAGGAAATAAGTGTAAGGAAACAAGCAAACTCTGAGAGCAATGAAGACACCAGGGTTTTCCCCCTTCTCCTTCTTCACTCCCTACTACTGATGACGTTACCTAGTTGGGTTATGAAACATCTGCAAGAAAACCACAAAGTTCAGAGGGCACCAAGAGCACTAGGTTTCCCCACTCCTCCTCCCTTCTACAATCGATGATATTCCCTCCTTGGGTCATGAAATGTCTGCAAGAAAACTACCAAGCTCAGAGCCCCTGATTGGAATTAAATAAAGGTCACTGGGGCTCTCTGAGCTTGTTTTCTTGCAGAGGTTTCATTGCCCAAAGCAGAAGTTATCAGTGCAAATAAGGGTTCAGAGAATTAAAGCTCCATGGAAATCAAGAATGATTTGACTTAGTCTGCTTGTCCCAAAAGTGCTTTTTCTCAAGAGACAACAGGACTTTCTGGTTTTTTCTTTTGAAGACGTTTCACTTCTCCTCCAAGAAGCTTCTTCAGCTCTAACTGGATGGTTGGGAAGGGAAGGATTTATACTCCTTGCAGGCAGCTGGTCATCTGCATCCTTTGAGAGGGTCCCTGAGGCCCCATAGAGATATGTATGTGTCCTCAGGGTCACCTGAATGGTGCAAATGGATGTGGAACCTTCTCCACATCCATTTGCATGAAAACATCCTGCAGCCAAGAAGACTCCACAACCTGCACTACTCAGATCACCCTGAGGACACAGATAAAACCTCCAAGTGGCCTCAACAACCCTCTAAAAGGATGCAAATGACCAGCTGCCTGCAAGGAGTATCAATTCTTCAATTCCCCACCATCCAGTCACAGCTGAAGAAGCTTCTTGAGAAGCTAAATGTCTTCAAAGAAAAAAAGCAAAAAGTCCAGTTGCCTCTTGGGAAAAAAGAAAAGCACCTTTGGGACAACCAGGACCTGGATGACATAGAATCTCTACAGACTTTTAGCTATCCAGTTTGGGATGAACACCATTGGAATGGGGTGGGAGTAGGAATAGATTTCCAGTGGGAAAAATTGCAGACAACAGGAGCCATTTGCACCACTCAGGTGACCCTGAGGACACAGATAAAACTTCCAAGCAGCCTCAATGACCTTCTAAAAGGATGCAAATGACCAGCTGTCTGCAAGGAGCATAAATCCTTCCCTTCCTCACCTTCCAGTCAGAGCTGAAGAAGCTTCTTGGATGAGAAGCCAAACGTCTTTATGGAAAAAAACAGAAAGTCCAGTTGTCTCTTGAAAAAAAAGCACTTTGGGGACAACCAGGATCTGGAGGGCTAAGAAGCTCCATAGATTCTTAGTCTGCTTGTGGCTATGAAGGGATTCTAGGCTGCTGCCTCTTTTGACTCCTCCACCAGTAGCCCACCAATAATGTCCTGCCTTGAGACATGTAATTCCGAACACCGGATTCCTTACGTGTCTCTTGGTGATGTTCCTAACGTCATGCACATATCTGATGTTTCCTTCATGCCGCACTGTCCCCACCGAGATGGAGTCTTCGCAGATCTCTGAGGCGATATATTTCTCCACCTTGATGCCAAGATCCCGCAGGACCAGGTAACCTGGGGAGGCAGAAAAGTCTGGGGTGACAAAAGGATCCCTTGGGAGGCCTTGGCGAGGAGTACCCAGGAGGAGCACCCAGACCGGGAAAAATCCACCCTGTGCTACTGGGGGGGGGGGGGNTCGGGGGGGGGGGGGGAAACAACGTGCCACCCTCACCTTCTCGTGGTGACCCTGTAATATTTGTGCTTGTAAAATGCCACAAAAGGATTTTTTTTCCCCCGGTACGCAAGTGTGCAGGTAGTCCTCGGTTTACAATTACAGTGGAGCCCCAAAATTTAGGTCGCTAAGCGAGATGGTTGCTGAGTGAATTTTGCCCCGTTTTACATCCTTTCTCGCCTCAGTTGTTACATGAATCACTTGCAGACAGCTGATTAAGCAAGTCACACAGTAAAGTGAATCCGAATTTCCCCAGTGACTTTGCCAGTGTTGTGGCTGTTCCTGAGGAGCCTGTGCCCAGTGCAAAGCGTGCATGCAGGATTGCTCGCAGGAAAGAGCAGTTACAACAGCATGGGTGACTCGGGAGTAAGGCTGCAAGGTAATGGCCCCTCCTTCAAGAAGATAAAAGCCAGCTGTGAATCGGACATTCTTTGCAGAAAGCAAAGACGTTTTGAAACTCAGTCTCATGGACATTACAGTATCTTAAGATGGTACTGGAAGACTCTTGTGTTGTCATATATTTCTGTTTTTCTTGGCAGACTAGCACAGTTTTGGCGAGGCTCATGCTTATCAAAGTTAATTAGTTTGCAGCAGCCTTTTAACCGGGGATTCGTAAGACTAATTGAAAGGTTTCTGTTCCCTTTGATTCGTGTTTGTTTTATTGGAAAAGGGTTTGGGTCAGAACAGCTGGTCAGAAGGTCACAAAAGGGGATCATGAGATCTCCCCAGGACTCTGCAACCATCATAAAATATGAGTCTGTTGCCAAGCGCCTGAATTTTTTAACCTGCGACCACAGGGGATGCTGCAACGGTCATTCAGTGTGAAAAATGGTCCTAAATCCCTTTTTTTCAGAGCCGCTGTAACTTTTGAACAGTCACTAAATGAACCATTGTAAGTCGAGGGCTACCTGTGGATAAAAGGAGGTATGCAGGTAGTCCTTGAACTTACGACAATCGAGCCCAAAATTTCCACTGCTGATGAGACAGCTGCTAAGTGACTTTTTTGTCCCGTTTTACGACTTTCCTTGCCCCCATTGTTAAATGAATCACTGCAGTTGTTATGTGAATCTGGCTTCCTTGTTTACCTTACTCATCAGAAGGTTGCCAAAGGGGATTTCACGTAATCCTGGGATACCGTCATAAATACGAGTCAGTGGCCCAAGCTGAATTTTGATCCCGTGACTCCCAGGGAATGCTGCAGTGGTCGTAAGTGTGAAACAGTCCTAGCTTAATCTTTTTTCAGTGCCATTGTAACTTCAAACTGTTACTAAGTGAAGTTGAGGACTACCTGTACACGCCAGATGAAATGACTATCAACTGAATGTAGTGAGTTACAGGAAGGAAACAATGTGGCTGATAAAAGAAGGAAAAAGAAATCTTCTATATATATAAAAAGTGAAATACCACTCAAGCATCATCACAAAATCTCCAGAACCGTCAAGCCTACAAACTTGAAATTTGGCACAAAAGTTCCTCTTGGCTTCTAGGTGCTCACTAAGAGAGGATTTTTTGAAAAGACCATCATCAGTATTTCCTTTACTATTATTATTATTATTATTATTATGATTATGATTATGATTATTATGCTCTGATGCTAAGGAGTTCTACTCCCCTTCCCCACCTGAAAAGAAATCTCTTCCAAATGCAAAACACAAGCAGGAGTTTCAGTTTCAGAGCCCCAGGCAGCTTTAGTACAGAACAGTTGAGCTAAGCCACGCCCAGGCTCCTTGCTGTCTCCTCCTTGCTCACACAAGCAAATACTCTTTCCGTTTCCAAACAGCCCTCAACTCTCCCACCCACTGACAGGACGCTAGCCAGATGAATACCGCTGGATGCTGGTAGGCAGAGGCAGAATTTTTGCCCCCTTATTTTCCTCCCCCAAAACTATACCCCACCACAAAGTTTCGTAGCGAAGGACAGGTATCCAGCTAGTGATATACAGACTGGCTTTAAAGAAGGAAAAACGGATTATCCCCAACTTGGTGCCAAGAACCCAAACTTTGTGGAGGAAGATTGTGACAGAAATTACGGTGGGCCTCGCCATCTTCCTCACAGCGGCTTGACGTGTGAGAGTTGCACATTTTTCCAATCTTTATACTCCCCAGTTCCCTGAAGGCATCACTCTAAAGGAGACTTTTTATTTAGCGTGTGGCCAAAAACAAAATGTTTAAAAAGCACATCACAGTCACATTCTCCGTAAGCAGATAGGAAACTATGACCGCTACTGACCAATCCATCAAAGGTACATGGAGCCCTGGACGTGCCACCACAACGGACCCTGACATTTCTGTGCCCGAACACGATGGTTGTTAAGTGAGTTTTGCTCCTATTTTACAACCTTTCTTGTCCCAGTTGTTAAGTGAATCGCTGCCATTATACAGTTGACACGGGACTCAATCAGAATAGAGCTGAAAGGGGCCTCGGAGGCCATGTAGTCCAGCCCCCTGCTCAATCAATCAATCAGATAGAGCTGGAAGGGGCCTCGGAGATCATGTAGTCCAGCGCCCCGCTCAATCAATCAATCAGCATAGAGCTGAAAGGGGCCTCAGAGGTCATGTAGTCTAGCCCCCAGCTCAATCAATCAGAATAGAGCTGGAAGAGGCCTCGGACATCATGTAGTCCAGCCCCCCACTCAATCAATCAGTATAAAGCTGGAAAGGGCCTTGGAGGTCATGTAGTCCAGCCCCCAGCTCAATCAATCAATCAGAATAGAGCTGGAAGGGGCCTCGGAGGTCATGTATTCCACCCCCCTGCTCAAGCAGGAGACCCTAGACCAGTGACCTTTTTGGGCTCCTGTGCCGAAAACTGCATGTGCGCTCGGGTGCCAGCACCCAGAAGGCAATGCGCACAGGCCCCCCTATGCCCTCTCCGCATGTGTGCATGCTCTCCCCCACCACCACCCTGTTACCTGCACTGCGCGCCTCCCGGCTGATTTTTGGGCCGTTTTGAGGCCTTTTTTGGCCTCCCAGAGGCTTAAGGGAAGCCTCTGCAGTCTTCAGAGGCTGAAAAATGGGCCCATTTTCATCATTTCCTGTATTTCTGGAAATACAGGAAGTGATGAAACTGGCCTGGCTTCCCTCGAGCCTCCGGGAGGCCAAAAAAGACCTCAAATTGGCCAAAAATCAGCTGCAAAGTGCATGCATGTGCAGTGAGGTAAGTTTGCCTGCAGCTTACATGCTGGCACAAATGTCTCTTCGTGCCACCTGTGGTACGCGTGCCATAGGTTCACCATCACGGCCCTAGACCATTTCATAGTCCAATCTTTTCCTAAAAAGCTCCAGTGATGGGGCACCCACAACTTCTGGTGGCAAGCCATTCCACCGGTGTATTTTCCTTACCGTTAAGGACTGAAGGAATGGAATTCCCTGTCTGGAGAACGCTAACCGGTCTCTTCTCTCTTCATGACCTCCCAACCTACCTGGGCACTGGTATGTTAGATCCGAGCAAGGACTCACCTGTAGCAATGCCGTCGAAGAGAGACAACACTCGGATGGCCTTCCGTTTTGTGGCTGGGATGGCAGGGTAGATTTTGGGTGCCTTCTGTGATGGGGTGAGAGGCAAAAAAAAAAAAAAAAAGAGCATATGTGACTGACACACACATACACACACACACGTACACAAACCTGCACCAGCAACTGTGTCAGTTTGTTACCACCATAACCTTCTGACCCTCACGTAAATCTGCACAAATATTCATTTCGCTGACACTGCTCCGATTCAGGGGGAAACGTATAATATAGGTCCGTGATGGCCAACCTATGGCTTGCGTGCCACAGGTGGAATGCAGAGCCATTTGTGCGGGCACGCAAGGCCCAACCAAACTTAGCTGCCCTGCGCATGAGTGTGCCTCCCAGCTGATTTTCAGCCTGTTTGAGGCTGTTTTCACCCTCCTGAGGCGCAAGGGAAGCCTCTGCAGCCTCGGGAGGCCGAAAAACGGGCCTTCTGGAAATACCAGAAGTGCTGAGACGGGCCCATTTTTCGGCATCCCAAGACTGCAGAAGCTTCCCTCGAGCTTCCAGGAGGGGGAAAACAGCATCCCCCCGGGCTCCACAGGCCCTCTGGAGGCTGAAAACGGGCACTTTGGTATTTCCGGAAGGCCCGTTTTTTTGGCCTCCTGAGGCTGCAGAGGCTTCCCTCGAGCCTCAGATGGGCCAAAAATCAGCTGGGAGATATGCGGATGTGATGGGGCACATTGCATTGTGGGTGCCAGCATGTGCGCATTTTCGCTGCACAACAAAAAGGTTTACCATCACTGATGTACACTGTCCTTTACCAGGGATGGGATTCTACCAGTTCGGATCAGTTTGAGCGAGCCGGATGTTAAAGTTACATCTGGTTCTACGAACTGGTATGTCAAGTGAGCGGCTGGCCCTGCCCACCCTGTTCCTGCGCGGAGGCTCTAGGAGGGGGGAAAATGGGCCTTCTGGAAGTCCAGAAACGGGCCTGTTTCTGGCTTCCGGTGGGCCTCCAGAGCCCGGGGGAGGCTGTTTTTGCCCTTCCAAAGGCAAGCCGCTGAAGGCCCATCGAAAGCAAGCCGGAAACAGGAAGTTCTGGTAGGCCACGCACACCATGGCCATACCCACCCAGCAACTGGGCAGCAAACCGGTTGCTGGGCTTTTTGAATCCCACCCCAAGCCTGGCATTTACATCGTAAGGCATTGTGGTCATGAAGCAAGACGCCTGCGTGCTGCCTTGTCAAACAACCACAATCCCGGCTGTCTCCCTGCTGGCGGTTGTTAAGCACAGAGCAAAAAAGGACGAGAGGTTGTAAAACTTGTACAATCGCAACTGTGCACAAAATTTGCGTTGCTAAACAAGGTAGTTGTGTGCCCGGCCCCATTTTATGGCCTATCTTGACACGGTTGTTAAGAGAATCGCTGCGAGTGTTAAGCAAGTAGCACATTTTCCTATCCTATCTAGGTTTACCTTTTCCACTTAACCACAAACCAGCTTCTGTGTTGTAAATACGCCAAGAGTGGAAGTTTTTAAGAAGAGATCGAATAACCATTTGTCTGAAGTGGTATAGGGCAGGGGTCCCCAACCACCGGGCCCCGGACCGATACTGGTCCGTGGATCATTTTGTACCAGGCTGGAAAGAATGAATAATCGTGATTAAAATATATATAAAAATATGTTTTTGCTTCTGGGTGTCTTATTTTGAAAGACAACCACTTCCGCCCTCGCCTAACTTCCGTGCCTAACTTCGTGGACCACATTGCTAAAGCTAAGAAGCCCTTTACTATTGGGGAAGAATTGATTTTGCCAGTCCACAAAAAAGTGTTTCTGCATGAAACTGGTCCCTGGTACAAAAAAGATTGGGGACCACTGGTATAGAGTCTCCAGCATGAGCAGGGGGCTGGACTAGAAGACCTCCAAAGTCCCTTCCAACTCTGCTGTTCTGTTCTGTTCTGTTGTTGTTCTACTCTACTCTACTCCACTCTCTCTCCCTCCCCTTCCTTACGTATTCCTGCCCTTCCTCGTTGGTGAAAAACTCCTTCAGGCGCGTATTCCAATCCCGTCGTCGGAGCAGGACGCCGTAACGCTGTTGTGGCCGGCACATGTAGCAGTTCCACGGCTCTTCCTTCCGGGCAGCTTCTGCTGTCCCCCGTCCCACCAAGGTGTTCAAACAGTCCACACAAAAGCAGCTGCAAAAGACGGGGGGGGAAACCTTAGAAGCCACAACGAAGCCACGATGGCGTAGCCGATGCCCCCCCCCCAATTGCATGACCACAGTAGTCCTTGGCGGACGACCGCAGTTGAGCCCGCCAATCTCCATTGTCAAGGGAGACAGTCGTTAAGGGAGCTTTGGCCTGTTTTACAACCTCCCTTGCCACCATCGTTAAAAATAATCACAGTTGTGAAGGGAGTAACAGGGTTGTGTGAAGCGAATCTGAGATCTGGTCAATTGACTTAGCTTGTCATGACCCTGGGACACTGCAACTGTCATAAATGTGAGCTTAATTACAGGCTTAATTATGGTTGTAAGTCACTACCAGTTTCCAAACTAACTTCAATAACAAAGACTGTTTGTCTTGTCTGTCCGTCTCTTTCTCTCTCTCTCTCTGTATATATACCTATCAACTATTATCAATCTGTTTGTTTATCCAGCCATCTATATCTACCTACCTACCTATTTTACATAATGTATCTATCATCCATCCATTTATGTATATATCCCTCTCTATATCATATCTATCCATATATCAATCATCTATCAATCCATTATATTATCCTATTAACTATCAATCTATCTATCTTATCATGTCAACTATTATCAATCTGTCTGTCTATCCATCCATCCATTTATATCTACCAACCTATTCTACACAATGTATCTTTCTATATCTATCTATCCATCCATCCATCCATCTATCTATCTCTATCATCTATCCATTATGTATATATCCATATTTCTATATCTATAATATCATCATCTGTCAATCCATTATCTATCTGTTTATCTATTTATCTTATCCTATCAACTATCAATCTGTCTATGTATCTTATCATATCAACTTTTTAATTTAATGCTTTATTGAGTTTTTCCATTTATACATACCAATAGTTATTAAACAGTGCTGTGACATTATATATACATTTATGTGTCCTATCATAACTTACAATACACAATACTTTCATAACCTCTTATCTATTATGTACATTATTTACATCTTCTATTCTCATATCTATTATCAATCCAAACAAACCATGCTTCCCATATACTGCATTGTATTTTGTGTCTGCTTTCCCTTTTAATTCCATAGTTAATTTATTCATTTACACACACTCTAAAAAATTTTTGTTATTAAGCTTTCAGGTGGTGTGGAGTTTTTCTTCCAGTGCTGAGCATATGAAATTCTTGCTGCTGTTAATACATGAAATATAAGATTATCATATCAACTTCTATCATATCCTATCCACTATTATCAATCTATCTATCCTTCCATCTATAATATATCTACTTATTCTACATCATGTATCTTTCTATATCTGTCTGTCTGTCAATCTATCTCTATTATCTATCCATTATGTATATACCCATATCTCTATATCCATCATCATATTCTTTTTTTAATTGGCATCCTTCACTGAAGAGCTGATGGTATCGTGCTCTGAAAAGAGGTCCTAAAAGAGCATCTAGTGTGGCTAAAAAGGCTAATTTGAGAGGGGCAAATCCCTTCCACACTGAGGACAGATACAGTCTGTCCCCTGTCCAGCCCCCGGATTTTGCTGGTTCCGGGACTGCCCCTTGGCCTCAGCTGGTCCAATGATTGTCTCTTCTTCGAATTGGAGACGGCCATGCTGGGTCTTCTCCAATTCCTCTTCATATCATCTACCCATCTATCAATCTATTATCTATCTATCCATCTAGTTTATCTATCTATCCATCTATCTCTATCAATCTAGTTTATCATATCAACTATCTATCCTGTCTGTCTGTTTGAACGACTGTAAATACATCCATCTATCCATATCTATCAATCCATCATTATACCAACAATCTATCCATCCATCTATCTAATCATATCAACTATCTAACTACCCATTATAATAGGTTATACATATATAATATTATATGTAATCATTTATACAATGATTATTATATATGTAAATATTATATATGTATAATAATGGCATTATCTATCCAGCTAGCTATCTCCTTTCTTAATGGCCAGTGACCAGTGGAGGAATTGCCCACCTGAAACAATTGGCACTGTCACAGAGAAGTAACTCGCTGCCTTCACAGCAGATGGTGCAGTATGTCTGATACCCATCGTCATCATACATGTAGAAAAGTTCCAGAAAGCGATCCTAGGAGACAAACAGGACACATGTGACATGAAGAAAAGAAAAGAAAACTGGCATTTTTTGCCCAGTTTTACATGTGGCACTGCAGACCAGACTTCCCTGTGATGACCAAGGGTGAGATACAAAATAAACACAGTCACAAAAACAGGTGAAGCCCCTTTTATTCCTTCGCTTTGCTTCAAAACTCCAAAAATCCTTGACTGGAGACAAAAAAACTCCCCCACAAGCAGTTATGAAAAGGAGGAAATGCTACACCAAATACAAACTAGACCTTGTTGATGATCCTCGCTCTGTCAAGGACCTTGGAGTTCTCATATCTAAAGCGTCAGAGCTCACTGTAACAGCATTGCCAAAAAGGCATTCAGAGTTGTAAATCTAATCTTACTCCAGAAGTACTGAATTGTTAACTAGGGCATACAAAACCTTTGCTACACCAATACTCAAACACAGCTCATCAATCTGGAATCTGCACTGTATATCAGACATTAATACAATCAAGCGAGTCCAGAACTATTTCACGAAAAGGGTACTACACTCCTCTGCTCACAACAGAATACCCTACACCAGTGGTCCCCAACCTTTTTTGTACCAGGGACCAGTTTCACGCAGAAACACTTTTTCAAGGACCGGCAAAATCAATTCTTCCCCAATAGGAAAGGGCTTCTTAGCTTTAGCTAATATAAAATATATATTTTAATCATGATTATTCATTCTTTGCGGACTGGTACAAAATGATCCACAGACCGGTACCGGTCCGGGGCCCGGTGGTTGGGGACCCCTGCCCTACATCACCAGGCTTGAAATTTTGGGCTTGGACAACCTTGAAGTACGTCACCTATGGTTAGACATAAGCGTAGCGCACAAAATTATCTGCGACAAGGTCCTACCTGTCAGTGACTACTTCAGCTTCAACCGCAACAATACAAGAGCACACAACAGATACAAACTCAATGTAAACCACTCCAAACTTGATTGCAGAAAGTATGACTTCAGCCACAGAGTGGTCAATGCCTGGAATGCCCTACCTGACTCTGTTGCTACATCCTCTAACCCCCATTCCTTTAACCTCAAGCTAACCACTATTGACCTCACCCCATTCCTAAGAGGTCTGTAAGTGCACCATCGTGCCTACCATCTCTGTCTTATTGTCCCCATTTATTCATACCTATTTCCTGTACTCTTACTCATGTTTATACTTAAATCTATTATCTTGTAAGCGATTGACAAATCAAATAAATAAATAAATAAAAATAAATAAATTTAAGAGTAAAAACAACATAAACCACACTGAAGTGATTAAGGGAACCAGGCAAGGTAAGGGCTTGAAGACGTCCACAGATATTGGAACACACTGGGAAGGACGCCAAACTCAGAGAAGAATGACAAGACTAAAGATATTTCCATGCTTTGTTTCCAGCACTGGCCCATACGCATGTCCATCCCAGTTCTCACAGATGCAGCCCATGAAGGGGATCAAGGCCCTTTCCTCCCGTAGACCATGCCATTCATGTCTCTCCCTTATCTTCCCCTCCCTGCATGCTCTAGGATGGAGGGGATGGCCCTGGGTCTTCCTCTGACTGCCCAGCCGGCCTCTGCCCTTCCCCAGCCTCCTCCACAACCTTCCACTCCCTGTCAGCTGTTCCTCCTCTCCCTCAGAGTCAGTCTCCAACAGGGGCATGACACTTCTCTAACCATTTGAGATGGGCAGCGAAGTAGATCGAAATAACAATTAAACAAGCTTCTAAAAGCCGAAATTTTAGGAAAGGATCCTCGATCTTTTTTTTTTAGGATTTTCCTGCCACAAAGAAGCATCATCATCCTATCGAGATGAGCTGCAGTTGACAAAAGTTGAACCATCCCAGTCCTGCCTTGGCCAAGCAAAAGGGTTTACCTGATGCCAGATGAAAGCACTGCCCTTGCCCGCCTCGTGCCCAACTTACCTGGCATGTCCTGCAAAGTCCCCCTTCAAAGAGTGGGTGGTCAGTCACCGGGTTCTTCTTCCCACAGGACAGGCAGCTGTCTGTTCAAAGAGAGTTCAGGATAGACTCCCCCCTATAAGCAATCCTATAGGCAGCCTTCTCAACTGGATGTTCTCCCTATGTTCTGGACTTCAGCTCCCAGAATCTACCAGGGCACTGACTTTAGCCAATCTCCAGCACCAGTCAAGTAAAGGAACTTAAAACTTGTTTCATTCATTTTGGAAGGTTGGGTTCTGAGGTCTTTAGGAACAGCCACATATCGCCCTTTTTTCCCCCATCTCTTGCCTGCTCCCCAAAACTAAACAGGCCTAGAGAAATAGATGGTGACTGTGTAGTTCAATATAAACTCGGCCCCTTTAAATCCTGGGCACTTCAACTCCCAGAATTCCCCAGCCAGCCTATTCGATGCAGTTGGGTTCTCATTTAGCATTTGTGTGACTTGATTTAGTGTGGTATTTTCCAGTCTTCGCAACCTGAAGAGGGCTGCACTTCAACTCCCAGAATTCCCCAGCCAGCATAGTCAGCTGCCTAGACCAGTGTTTCTCAAATGTTTTTAAGCTTTGTGGACTTCAACTCCCAGAATCCCCCAGCCAGGTGCCTACAGCAGTGTTTCTCAAACCTCCTTCAGATGGGGAGACTTCAACTCCTAGAATTCCTCAGCCAGCTGCCTAGATCGGTGTTTCTCAAACCCCAAGATGACTGGACTTCATCTCCCAGAATTCCCAAGCTGGCTCGGGAATTCTGGGAGTTGAAGTCCAGCCATCTTAAAAGTTTCCCAAATTTGAGAAACTCTGATTTAGATGTTACCCATTATCAAAACATGGAAACAATCCATTCTTTTTAGCCCAGATGCCAAGAAAGAAACTGATTTTCCACCTTCCAAAATAGAGGAAAGGAACGAAAGACTCAAGTTTCCAGAAGACGCAAACGAGCACTTGTATAATGAATGACTCAGACCCATGGCTGAATTTCTGGTCGGCCACATCTCCAGGAAGGGAGTATTTGCCATAGGACTTCCACCCCCCTCCAACACCAGCCCACCTGATACAAGCGGTCCTTGACTTATGACAATTGAGCACAAGATTTCCATTGCTAAGTGAGACAGTGTGTTGAATGAGGTTTCCTCACATTTTTTGCAACCTTTCTTGGCCAGAGATGTTAAACGAAACCCTGCAGTGGGTTAAGTTCGTAAGACGGTCGTTAAATGAATCTGGCTTCCCCATTGGCTTGGCTCGCCAGACGATTGCAAAAGGAGGAATCACATAACCCAGGGATGCCGCGACTGTCGTAAATACAAGTCCGTGGCCAAGTGGATGAATTTTGATCATTATGGCCACGGGAAATGCTGCTGTGAAAAAATGGTCCTGGTGTCACTTTTTTCGGTGCCATTGTAACTTGGAACAGTCACTAAATAAGCAATTGTAAATGGGCTGACTACTTGTATGCTTTGAAGGTCAAAGAAGCTCCTTACCTTCCAAGCAAGTTTTGTTATTTTTGGCTTCAGAAACCATCCGTTCTGCAAAAGGATCACAAAACACATTCGATAAGCAACTGATGGGAGATATGCAAGGAAAGGATTTCCCCCCCCCCCCCCC
>BHFT01004332.1:44739-61272 GCA_004320025.1 Laticauda laticaudata
CCCCCCCCCCCCCAATCCAAAGCAGTGGGCTTCAAATAATTGAACAACTGGTTCTCGGCCCGGTTGGTGGGTGGGCATGGCCATGGTGGCCATGGCCTAGTTGCAAGAAAACTACCAAGCTCAGAGCTCTAAGAACCCCACAGTCGTCGTCCTCCTCCTCCTCTTCCTCCTCCTCTACAAACCCCCTTCCTTCTAGCACTGATGATATTCCCTAGTAGGGCGATGAAACGTCTGCAAGCATTGGCCCTAGTCAGCTTC
This sequence comes from Laticauda laticaudata, assembly GCA_004320025.1. NCBI lineage: Eukaryota > Metazoa > Chordata > Lepidosauria > Squamata > Elapidae > Laticauda > Laticauda laticaudata. Next base: position 44,998 of record BHFT01004332.1, read on the forward strand.
CTGCACCACCCTGAGAGCGAAAACAGGCTGCAGGGGTGGCAGTTTTCACCCTCCCTGGGCTCCGGAGACTCTCTGGATGCCAGAAACAGGCCTATTTCTGGCCTCCAGAACTTCCGGGAGGCCCATTTTTCACCCTCCCTGGGCTCCGGGGGCTTTCCTTGAGTCTCTGAAAGGCCGTTTTCGCTCTCCCTAGGCTCTGGAGGATCTCAGGGAGGCTGGAAACAGGCCCCTTCTGAAACTTCCAGCAGGCCTGGTTTTTTGTCCTCTCTGAGCCTCCACACGGGCCCTGCACTTACCTGTGATCCAAAACGGAGCATGTGGGGAGTCCTAGGAGAGGAGGGGTGGGATTTGCCAGTTCACCAAACCGGCCATAAAATTAACAACCGGTTCTCCCAAACCAGTGCAAACCGGTAGCAGCCCACTCACTGCACCAAAGGGGCATCTCTAAAAGATCTCCCCACAAGTTCTGGGTACAACACACATGGATCTTTCCCGCCAAAGGATCCGATAGATGCTGGAGCCCCCTCCCCACCCCACAGTCCTTGTTGAAGTCACACACACACACACACACACCTCTGGATCGGTTCTCAGGTGTCTCCTTACTGTTGGTATTGCTAGACCCATTGGTCTTAGGTCGCTTGGGTGGTGGTGCAGGATCTGGGGGGCTCGAGTCCTCGATGATGATGGTGGGAAACGGTTTAACATCTGCAAAAAATAGATCGCTGTTGTCACTTTGAATGGACATTAAACAAATTGTTGTAAGTGGAGCGCTATCTGTAATTCTTACTGTCTATAATTGCCTATAATCAATTCCTTCAGAAATGGAAATAATTAATAAGATATTTGAATGCGCTGAAATGGACAGATTGACAATGTTATTGAAAAACAAGAAAGAAGGAGAGTATTATAAAACATGGGAAGTTTGGTACAAATGGTTAAGGAGAAGACGCAAAGACGTCAAATGATAATGTATGAAAAAGTACAAAGTAATATTATATACATATGTGTGTGTATGTGTGTGCGTAAATAAATATATATATGTATTTAGGTACAACAATGTTTAGAACGAGGAAGAATTTAATATAGCACTGGATAATATAAATGTTAATAACTATCGTAAACACTGTTACAGAATCATTGCAAAATGTGGAAATTTGTTTTTAATTGTTGAAACATTGAATAAATAAATTATTTTTAAAAAATTCCTACTGCCTGTAATTGCCTATAATCAATTCCCAATATCACTTTTAGTCATACAATCAATTCCCATGATTGCCTATAATCGTATCATCATCTATATTCAATTCCCAACACCCATCATCCTCTTCTTTTAATGACCCCATAACCCCTTGCAGGTAGGAGTCTGGGCAACTGAACGGAGCTGAATGTTTTACTGGGCGGATGCCCTTCCTGTTGCCGATGCAGAGTTATATTCAGTGGATATATCCTCATTGTGCCCAGAGAGAGAGACACCCCAAAACCCAGGTGAGCAAATGTAACAAATCTTGGCATCGCTGCTTCCCAGCCTGCAGGGTTACAGCCCACAATCCCGCTGCCCTTTGCTGGGGAAGCCCGAGGTGGGGTGGGGGTCTTACCTAATGTCTTGGGGGGTCTTAGCCCCTTCTCTCCAGTGGGCTTGAATCCCTGGTTGGCCCAGTCCATCATGGGCTTCAGCTTCTCATCCAGAGATTCCCCAGTAACGGTGGAGAATGTCTTCTCTGCTCGGCTGCTCGCAACCTGCAATGCACAAGAATTTTGGTCACAGCTGGATCGGGGCTGGGGGCACAGAGCTGGAGGAAATGCCCAGATGCCCCCTCCCCATTCACCAGGCCATTGACTACACAAAGGTTCTGTGGTGGATCTGCCCAAATCCCACCCAGGGAATGGTCCCAGCCCAGAGCATGGATGGGTTTTGAAGCATTGCTAGGTAGCCCACCTGGATTGGTTTGGATTTGGCAGTGTACACACACACAAATCTCACAAATGTATATTCAGCAAATGAGGGTAAGGAATGTCCCTTCGAGGGCAATCAAGGGCGATTTTTACTGCAGCCATGTACAGCTGTAGCTTTGGGTTGAACTGTGGGGTCCTTGCTGCTCTCGGAGCTTGGATGTTTTCTGGCGGACATTTCATGACCCAACTGGGGAACTTCCTCACTGTGAGGAAGAAGAGGAGGAGGAGGACTATGGGGATCCTTAGAGCTCTCTGAGCTTGGTAGTTTTCTTGCAGACCCTACTAAGGAATATCATCAGTGTTAGAAGGAAGGAGGTTTGAAGAGAGGAGGAGGAGGACTATGGGGTCCTTAGGGCTCTCTGAGCTTGGTAGTTTTCTTGCAGACCTTTAATTACCCAATTAGGAAACATCATCAGTGTCAGAAGGGGAGGAAAACGAGAATGGAGGAGGAGGAGGATGGGATCCTTAGGGCTCTCTGAGCTTGTTAGTTTTCTTTCAGACCTTTAATTACCCTACTAGGGCACATCATCAGTTCTGCAAGGGAGGAAGAGGAGGAGACTATGGGGTCCTTGGTGCTCTTATTCCCTTGCAGACATTTCATAACCCAACTAGGTAACATCATCAGTGCTAGAAGGGAGTGGGGTTTACTTCCTATTTATATACTAGAGACTTGCTTTGTTCTTCTTGGTGGGAATGTTTTATATATTTATTTGTATCCTGCCTTTTATTATTTTTTACAAATAAATCCAGGGGGCTTTCTTTGCCCAATGTATTTTTCCTCCTTTTTCTTTCCATTTGGTTGGAAAACAAGCAAGCTCAGAGAGCACCAACGTCCCTATCCTCCCAGCACTGATGATATTCCCTAGCTGGGTTATGAAACATCTGGAAGAAAACAGCCAAGCTCAGAAATCAACAAAGTCCCTCTCCTCCTCTTCCCCTTCCTCCTCCTCTCCCCCCTCCCGACATTACACATATCCCTCTTCCTCCCAGCACTGATGATATTCCTAGTTGGGTCATGAAACATCTGCAAGAGAACCAGAGGACACCAATGACTCCACAGATACTACTTTGGTGCCCGCTGGCCTACAGCGACCCACGCTGTCACCCTGATGGGCCTCACTCCTGTCCTTTCCCACATAGGCTAAGTCACCATCTTCTCCGCTAAGCCAACTTTCCACACCCCATCCCATTCTTACCTCCAAAACGTGGAGAATGGATTGTCGGTAGGACACCAACTTCTGAAACGTGGTGGGGTTGAAATGTTCCCGGAAATATACCAGCCCCACCAGTTTGTCAGTGGAGATCTGCAACAATAGCAATAGTGTCAGGATTCCAGTAATCGCCCTAATGAAATCATGATTCTTGAGCCAAACTTCAAAAAGCTTCAAAGGATTTATTAGAGGCGACACCCTGGCCCTGCCCTGCATGAAGCCAACTCTGGCCTACATAATTTACACTCCCTGGGATCCTGTTTCCCCCCCCGGGGATCTCCTAAACCAGATTCTCCAATTGAGCACCTTCAGGGGCTGGGTGTCATCAATCACGTTCTCCAATTAAATATATTCGCGGGCAAAAGCTCTGGTAGTTTAGTTACAGTTTTTTCAAGATAAAGAGTTGGAATGGACTTTTGCTTTCAAACTGCTGCACGGCTCTTCCAGATTGCCTTCCTCCCCCCCCCCTTTTTTTTTTAATGGCAACTACTAAAACAGGCAGGGGAATGTTTGATGAGTTGACAATAGCACTTAGATTTATATAAGCAGTTTACAGAGTCAACCTCTTGCCCCCAACAATCTCGGTCTTCATTTTACCGACCTCGGAGGGACGATAGACTGAGTCAACTTTAGGAAGGAAGGAAGGAAGGAAGGAAGGAAGGAAGGAAGGAAGGAAGGAAGGAAGGAAGGAAGGAAGGAAGGAAGGAAGGCACTGCAAAAACAAGTGATCCATAAACCATCATTTGTGGTTTAACATCTCTGAACCCAGCTAGTTGCCTCTGATTCCACAAACTACAGCTTACGAAAATGGTAGGTAAGACGGGAGAGCCAAAGAGACTGACCATCTTCTCTGCCGTCCTCCTCCCCTTCCACGCTCACCTCCGAAAACTTTCCATCCCCAAACCATTTCACCCAGCGCATGCCGGGGGCCGCCTGGCGGTTGGAATTGGTCCTCCAGGACACCACAATAGCCGGCCACCAAGAGAAGCCTTTGATCTTCCCCCAGACCAGTTCCCCGATTCCAAAGCCTTTCCCGTCCTGTGAATCAAACAGAAAAAAGAGGAAGGTTGAACAGGTTAGGGGCAGGGGCAGGAGTGGGCTTCAAAAAATTTAGCAACATTTCTCTGCCTGGTTGCTGGCTGGGGGTGGCCATGGTGGGGGTGGCCTAGTCAGCCCCCTGCATCACCCTGGCCTGGGAGCAAAATCACTCAGCTGTTTTTTGTGCCTACGGTGGGACTAGAACTCACAGTCACCTGTGAGTAACTCACAGTTACTCAGCTATGTTCATGCCAAAGACGGGACGAGAATTCACCATTGCCTAGTGATAGGCTCAAAATCACTGAGCTGGCTTTCATGCCTAAGGCAGGGCTAGAACTCACATTACCTGGTGATTGGCCCAAAGTCATCCAGCTGGCTTTTATGCCTAAGATCGGACTAGAACTCAGTCACGTGATGACTGGCCCAAAGTTATTCAGCCACTTTCATACCTAAGGCAAGACTAGAATTCACTGTGTCCTGGTGACTGGCTCAAAGTTAGCCAGCCAGCTTTCATGCCTAAGAGGGGTACTAGAACTCACTATCTCCCGCTTTCTAGCCTAGTGCATAAACCATTAGCCCAAACTGACTCTCTTTATCAACCCTTGGGAAGAGTTTACAACAGAACATACAAAATTCAGTCGATTATTCCCTTTAAAATGAGGCAGCTTCTATCCGAGGGTAGGAACTCTGTTGATTTCTACGGCATAGTGCACGATTAATGCAATATCAGAGATTTTCAATTCAATATATAGAATGTGAAGGATGTGTGTTTGTGTTTATTTTCATGGTCATGATGTACACTGAAGATGGTATATAATTTCATTGTACGAGGTGCCATGACAATAAAGTAAACTAGGGCCCTACATACCAGAACAACTAGTCACAAGGGGAGTTTTTCCCCAACGCCATCACTCTGCTAAATAACTCATTCCTCCCTCATGTGACAGGTTGATAAATGTTTCAGACGTGATGATAATGATAATTAGAATAATGAGGAATAGTGGGTAGGCCTCCCAGTTGTGACTGTATGACTGTAACTTTGTCGCTTGTATCCTTACGACTTATATGGACTGTTTCCTAGTATGATTTGATGGCTTATTGTGCCCTATGACTATTATTAAGTGTTGTAACTTATGATTCTGGACTCTTGATGAATGTATCTTTTCTTTTTATGTACACTGAGAGCACTTGCACTGAAGACAAATTCCTTGTGTGTCCAGTCACACTTGGCCAATAAAGAATTCAATTCTATTCTATTTTTTACTTTATTCAATACTCTGTACTTTATTCTATTCTATTCTACTTATAATACTGGCAGACTAACTTAATGCAAGTGTCTCCTTTAATTCCCTCCCAAAGCCCACCCAGGACTTTTGAGAGCTCACTCCCACCTGATGATACTCTGACATCCTTCTTGCTGGTCGATAGTCACAACCATTTTGGACCTCGGTATTCTCCTGTTGCCTGGAATTTTCCTCTTCCGAGTAGTTTATCGGGATAAATCCAGAAATCCTTTTGGAGTGCTAGAAAGGAAGGGAAAACTGAGTCCGCCATTCAGAGAAGGGGCCCTGGAACCAAGAAACAGATGGTCCTTGCATACACCAAGAAAACCCCAACCATGGCAATTTTGAGCCCTGTGGATGTCAACTCCCAGAATTCCCCAGCCAGCTGTGCTAGAAACTACAACTCACTGTCTCCTGGTAACTGGCCCAAAGTCACCCAACTGGCTTTTGTATCTAGGATAGGACTAGAATTCACATCTCCTGTTGATTGGCCGAGTCACACAGCCAGCTTTTATGCCTAAGGCAGAACTAGAACTCAAATCTTCTAGTGATTGGCCCAAAGTCACCTAGCCGGCTTTCAAACCGTCATGACAGTTTCATCGCATGACCACAGGGACCTTGCGATGGTCATAAGGGTGAAAAACGGTCCCAAGTCATTTTTTCCCCAGTGCCTGTTGTAACTTCAAACAGTTGCTAAATGAACCGTCGTAAGTCAAGGACTACCTGTATTTTTCTTCTTTGCTTTTGGCAATGAGTTTTGAATTAAGAAAACCAAANGCTAAATGAACCGTCGTAAGTCAAGGACTACCTGTATTTTTCTTCTTTGCTTTTGGCAATGAGTTTTGAATTAAGAAAACCAAACAGACAGAAGACCCCTACCCGGATTTTGTGCCGTTCCTTGAAGCCTTCTATGCTTTCCATGTCGTCTTTGACTTTCTTCTCCTGAGAGACGGGCCCCGCCTGGAAGACGATCCGGGGCGCCGGTTTCTGTCTCAGACTCTTCTCCCAGCCAGGGCTTCCTCGTACCGGGACCTGGAACCCCCAAGGGAAGGGAAGTGTCAGGATCCAAGGGTCCGTTTCTTCCATAAGGAACCCCGACCCAAGAGGAGACTTTTAAATGCTATCCTTTCTCTCATCAGAAACTGAAAGATTGAGCCCCCAAAACCATCACTCCCAAAGAAGGAATGCATTTTCCGATGCACCCCCAAATCCATTAATTATAGACATATTTCTTTAATTTATACCAACTTCCTCCTGCTTATCAACTAAAAAATATTCCTTTGGTCTTTTTAGTTTCCAGAAAAAGGGAGTGGGAGAAAGCAGTGCATTCCTTAAATGCCTCAGATAATCGTCTTCGCAGCGAAGCTGTTGACATGCAAGATTACTGCAGAGCATGATTGATGACTCTTGGCTATGGATGTGTCTCCTTGGACAATATAATCCAGGGGATGGGGGGGAAAGCCAGAGTCAAGGGTGAAATGAATGTGTCAGTCGGCTGCAGCCAGGCAACATCGACATATCAACTCCTAATAAATCAATCTTTTTTACTCTAAGAGATGTGGCTAGACTTGCGATTTGAATGGGGGTGCATGTTGGAGCCCTGACACTGCTCTTTTCCCCACAAAAACAACCCTGTGAGGGCTGGGCTGAGAGAGAGAGGGACTGGTCCAAGTCACCTAGCCGGCTTTCACGCCTAAGGCAGAACTAGAACGCTGTAGATGACAACTGACCGGGTTTCAGTGGGTCGACCGAAAGTACGTCCCCACTCTAAGATAGCCAAACCTAACCATCGGGCAAACTGGCTATTTTCACCCTCCTAGAGGCCTAGGGAAGCCTCCGGACTCTGGGGAAGGCAAAAAATGGTCCCCCCAGAAGTATCAGAAGTCCAGAAACATTCTTGTTTCCAGCTTCCAGAGGGCATCCAGAGCTTGGGGAGGCCATTTTTGCCTTCCCAGAAGCCTGAGGGAAGCCTCCGGACTCTGGGGAAGACAAAAAACAACCCTCCCAGATGTTCCGGTAGGCCAAGCCCACCATGGGCTTTTCCCACCCAGCAACCAGACAGGGAACCAGTTGCTGGGATTTTAGAATCCCACCCTTTCACGGCTAAGGCAGAACTGGAACCCACATCTCCTGGTGATTGGCCTAAAGTCGCCCAGCCGGCTTTCAGATCATGGTAAAGATGACAGTTGCTTAGCGTCTGAATTTTGACCACATGACCACGGGGATGCTTCAACGGTCATAAGTGGGAAAAACCTGTCCTAAATCGTTTTTTATCAGTGCTGGTGTAACTTCAAATGGTTGTTAAACGAACCATCGGAAATCGAGGACGACCTGAATATTTCTTCTTTGCTTTTTGCAACGAGTTTTGAATTAAAAAAACAAACAGACAGAAGACCCCTACCCGGATTTTGTGCCGTTCCTTGAAGCCTTCTATGCTTTCCACTTCGTCTTTGACTTTCTTCTCCTGAGAGACGGGCCCCGCCTGGAAGACGATCCGGGGCGCCGGTTTCTGTCTCAGGCTGTTCTCCCAGCCAGAGCTTCCTCGTACCGGGACCTGGGACCCCTGAGGGGAGAGAAGTGTCAGGATCCGAGGGTCCGTTTCTTCCATAAGGAGCCCCGACAAGAGAAGACTTTTAAATGCTATTCTTTCTCATCAGAAACTCGCCGTCTCCTGGCGATTGGCCCAAAGTCACCCAGCCGGCTTTCACGCCTAAGGCGGGACTAGAACTCACCGTCTCCTGGTGATTGATTGGCCCAAAGTCACCCAGTTGGCTTTCACGCCTAAGGCGGGACTAGAACTCATTGTCTCCTGGAGATTGGCCCAAAGTCACCCAGTTGGCTTTCACGCCTAAGGCGGGACTAGAACTCATTGTCTCCTGGCGATTGGCCCAAAGTCACCCAGCCGGCTTTCACGCCTAAGGCGGGACTAGAACTCATTGTCTCCTGGTGATTGGCCCAAAGCCACCCAGTTGGCTTTCATGTCTAAGGCGGGACTAGAATTCACCGTCTCCTCGTCATTCGCTCAAAGTCACCCAGCTTGCTTTCATCTCTAAGGCAGTGCTACAACTCACAATCTCCTTCTCTAGCCTAGTGCCTTAACCCGTGACTAGGTCAAACTAGCACATCCTGTTCTTGGCTCACCTCTCGGGCTTGCTTGGTGATGTCATCAGCCTCCTCTTCTTCCTCCTCCTCCTCCTCCTCGTCCTTTATCCCATAGGTCACTCTTTCCGCCTGACTGGCATCTGTGCAAAGGAAGTGTCCGTCACTAAGAGGGAGGTGACTTCCCTTCTGCAGAAACCCCCAACAGCTTCCCAGTTCTAAGCCCATTCAAGAATTTGGCTTCTCCAAAAGGATTTGAGCCCTGGAATTCCCCACGCCTGCCTGCCTTCGGCCCAGCCCGGCACCCAGGAGATCTCCAGGTGGTCTCCCATCCTTCTCTTCACCCTCTCTGCAACTGCAGACGTCTCATTCTGAAGCCCGTCGGAGGCTCCCATGTGCCTCCATCTGTCTGCGGGTACCCGGCCAAGCAAGAGCAGCCTTTCCTGGGTTTATAAAATGGAGGCAGCCCTCGACTTTACGACCACATTTGTCACTAAGGGCACACATGTTCCACCCAAACTCTCTCCTCCTTTCTTCTTTTGTTCCTTCCTCTATTCTCTCCTTCCTTCTTCCTTCCTTCTCCCTCTTCTCCTTTCTTTATCCTCCCTCCCCTTTCCTTCTTCCTCCCTCCCTCCTCTTCCTTCCTCCTTTTATCCTTCCTCCCTCTCCCCTCCTTCCTTCCTCTTTATCCTATCTTCTCCTTCCTTCCTTCCCTCCCTTCCTTTTTACTCTCCCCTCCTCCTTCCTTCATCTCTCCCCTTCTCTTCCTTCCTTCCTCTTTTTATCCATTCTCCTTCCTTTCTGCCTCCTTCCATCTTCTTTTCTTCCTTCCTCCTTTATCCTTCCTTTCTGCCTCCTTCCTTCCTTCCCTTCTCCTTCCTTTCTCCCTCCCTCTATGGAGATTCTCAGTCATCCAGGTCATGGTTGTTCCAAAAGTGCTTTTTCAAGAAGCAACTGGAGTTTCTTCCCTCCCTCCTTCCTTCCTTTTTTCCTTCCTCCTTCTGTCTCCTTCTTCTCTCCCTCCCTTCTCCTCTCTCCCTCCCTGCCTCCCTTACCTTCACTCCTTCTTATCCCCCTGATAAGGCAAGCCCACCCATCTTCCAGAATGTGACCTTTGACCCCAGGGTCAAAGGGGGGGCTGCAGGTTGCCCCAAAACTTGATGACCTCTTGGGCACAAAGGTACCTGCCACTTTGTTCTCCTCGGAGGGAGGCTCTGGGTCGCTGCAGTCTCCGTTGACCAAGGTCAGGTCCATCGTCCACATAATGTTGTTTTCCTTTTTCATCTTCACCTGCGGGAGAGATTTTCCAGGAAGACAATCTTCAGCCAAACCAAACTTCGCCCCATGTTACTCATCATAGCAAAGCAACCTCCCATTTTTCTTGGATCCCAAATGAGAACATTTACCCGCACAGTTGCAACTTTCCAAGATTTTAAAGAGTTTTTTTTTAGGTTGAGATAAATTTCAACTCCCACAATTCCCCAGCCGGCTTGCTTTAAGATGGGTGGACTTCAGCTCCCAGAATTCCCTACTCGGCATGCTTCAACTCAAAAGGAGAAAAATCTCCTTTTTTCGGGCCTAGACAGACCAGTGTTTCCTAACCTTGGCCACTGTAAAATGTGTAAAATAGGGCTGGCTGGGGAATTCTGGGAATTGAAAGTCCACCCCTCTTAAAGCAAGCCAGCTGGGGAAATCCCAGCAATGACATGTATCTTGTCCCTGGAGATTGGTCAGTATGTAAGTCAGTATTTTTCAAACTTAGAATCCATAAATTGGGTGGGCCTCAACTCCCAGAATTCCCCAACCAACATGGCTGGCCGGCTGAGGAATTCTGGGAGTTGAAGTCCATTCATCTTAACGTGGGGCTACAATTGAGGAAAGGTTCCTGTCAAAGTCTGCAAATTCTTGCCAAAAGTTAAAACAGGTTTAATTCAACTGTCATTCCCCCCCCCCCAAAAAAAACCGCAAACTTTTAGTTTGTTNCCCCCCCCCCCAAAAAAACCGCAAACTTTTAGTTTGTTATTTTAATAAAGAGGGACAGGCCCTTTGAGTCCCAGGATGTCCCAGACCCTCCCCCCGTCACCATTTTTGTCCCAAAACAGAAAAGCCAACCAAAGGGGAAGAGGGAAATGTGGGGGTTTTGGGGAGGGGAGAGGGAAGGGGGAGGAACAAAGCCTCCAGGTGTCTGCCTTGATCCTGTAGGGATCAAAAAGGGATCTGTCCAGGCAGGCCTCCCTTTGGCTGATTGCAAAATAGGTGTGTGTGTGGGGGGGTTGAAACCTGTTTAAATGGATTTTCCGGCAAAGAATATTCAGAGAGAGAAAGAGAGGCTCTTGTTTATGACGCCTCAGGCTGAGAACACAACACAAAACACACACACAGAGACTCACAATCATTTCCACACACTGCTGGGTCTGCATGCCACCTTCATTGCAAAGGGGTGCAAACAGCCCCGGATGGCATCGCAACTTGCCTAACGTTGGGTGCCAAAAGTGAATTAAATTGCAAATGGAAGCCAATTCTGGATGGGACAGCCCGGGCAGACTCTTTAAAAGTACATACAGGCCACGCTTGGTGGCTTTGCCCAAAAAGTAAAAAATACTGGGAAAAGATTAGAATGTGGATAAAAGGAATTACAAATATTCAACTAGAATTCAAGGCCAAAATATTTTTATTGGGAATGATAAAAAGTGATTATGCAAAAGAAATGAAATATTTAATTCTCCATATAATTACGGCAGCAAGAATTGCATTGGCACAATGCTAGAAGGGTGAGCAAATGCCAACACATAATTTGATAATTCAGAAGGTTCTTGATTGCGCTGAAATGGATGTACTTACCCAAAAACTGAAGGGATGAGGTAGACTCAAAATAGAGAACAGTTTGGGAAAAATGGTACTGTTCTGTCCTGAGAATAGAAGTACTCGAGAACGGTGTTCATCAAACAGCCCCTAAAGGCCCTGTCACACTGGCCGACGGATGCAAAGCGTTAGTAAAAAGGACACAACGGATAAGAAAAATGTTCCATCCGTTGTCATCCGCTCTCAAAAGGGGCAAAAATTTGCATAACCAGAGCGGACAACAATGGAAAAGCGGATGCTCACGGGAAGCTAGCGGATGGAACAGATGAGAGCGGATGCAACATCCGCAAGGCTCCGGGGGACCCAGCAAAGCGGAGTGATGCGGAAACGGATACAGCGAATGCGAGTGACGAACTGACGCGGATGAAGCGGATGCACCAGCACGCATGCCTTAACGGGATGCACAGCGGATGCCTATCTTTCACTGCGCATGCAGGGAGGATGCCTTGCAATCAGCCTCCGCAGACTATAAAAGAGGCAAGCGTCCCAGCAGGGTCACCATTCATGAGGAGACCTGCATGCAGGACACATCGAGTGCCTGCCCAGCCTGCCACTGCATGGCCTGCCTGCCAGCCTTCTGCCTGCCTAGCCTGCCAGTCTGCCTTAGCGTGCATGCCTATCCTGCCAGCCTTGCGCCATCCCTGCCTGCTGCCAGCCAGCAAGCCCCACCAACTATTGGGGAAGAAGAGAAAAGCCTTCAACCAAAGCTTCCTCGCCAGCGCCTGCCAATAGGACCCAGTGGCCACCCTCCGCCCCTCGGCCCTCACTCTGCTTGCTGCTGAGGGCTTCTGCAGGCACGGGCCGGCTTCGGGGGCTGGCTTTCTGCTGCTTCTGCTTTGGAGGAGCTTGATGATGCTGCTTATGGCGTGGTGCTTCTGCTCGTGCTTACTCTGCTGTATCTCTGATGATGCTGCTTCTTGCGTGGTTGCTTCTGCTGTGCTTACTCTGCGTAGCTGCCTCCTAGTCCTGCTGTCCTGCTAATCGTCCTGCTGGTCTTGCTCGTCTGCTGCTTGCTCGTACCTGCCTGTATTTCCTGCTTGTGCTCCTGTCCTCCTCGTGGGTCCTCGGTCCCTGCTGTGCGCTCCTGTGTCCTGCCGTGCTCTTCTGGTCTCTGCTCGTGCTCCTGCGTCCTCGCCTGGCGCTGCTGGTGATCTGCTAGCGATCCTGAGGTCCTTTGGTGCTGCTCTGCTGCTGATGATGATGATTGATGCGCTGCGTGGCGCGTGCGCGTGCTGCTGATGATGATGATGATCCTGCCTGGTGCTTGCTCGCTCGGCGTTGTTGGAGAGAGCCATCCCCTCACAACCTGGAAAGGCCCTCCTGAGGCCCATCTAGCGTCCTGCCAAGGAGAGAGGCATATGCTCGCATAGATGGAGAGCGGCAATATTCCATTCAGGAGGAACACCGAGGAGGACGTACTGGATGGCCTGAGAGAGAAGATATCTATGCGGAAGGGACACAGGCTCTACAGGGACACCAAAAGGAAAGCAAGCTGCTGTGGAGAGAGAAGGCGGAGAGCCTGGGCTACACTTCGGAAGTGCTCCTCATCTTGGGTGGAAAACATTATGCACACCTAGGTACGGAACTGCACCTCAAGAAATCTGCCAGGCCACGTGTCAAGCTGACAGACAGAGAGACCCTACGTCGCATGGCCAGGGTGCAGCTTCTTGAAGGGTGACGGGTTCCACACCCACCGAGCGAGCAACAACCCCTCTCACAGACCCTCTTTCTCTGCAGCCTGCCAGAGAGCACCTGTCCTCTTCTAGCCCCGAGACGTCACGCCTCCTGTCTCCAGGCAGTTTCTGTGGGAGCGTCCACGCGCGGAGAACCCCACTGCTCGACAGTTGTTTTTAAAAATAAACAAAAAAACCGTTGGGGGCGGAGTGGCGTGCGAGCGACTCACCTGGCGCAGTGGAGAAAGGCAGACAGCACTTCCACCACATCCTACCCACAATCCACCCCCAGCTCCACCCTCCACAGAATAGGCCAGAGAGACAGACAGCAGAGGGCAGAGCCACACTAGTCCTGCCTGGAGATTTCAGGGACACCCATTCCAGAGGCAGCATTAATCTCCTCTACCTCAGCTGTTCACAACGGTGACTCCTCATCCTCCAACTGCAAGGCCCTTCCTCACCTATGTTTCAACCAGACCCGTCACAGACAAATGGCGGAAACCCCTAGTACCAGGTGATGCAAGGACCAGCCATCACCAAGCTCGCTTCACAACCCTCCATCAGAGGAACCCTTGCTCCCACCCAGTCCAGTCTGCTCCTCCACCCAGCGTGCATGCCCTCCCATTTCCAAGGCTTTCCACAGCCCCTCACCTACCAGGGCTACGCATACAGAGCTCCAGCAGCACACGCAGCAGCCGCTCCCAGTCCAGCACAGGTTCATGCGCTATGCCCACCATTGCCACCGTTCCACTGATGCCACCGATTGCCCACCCACGCCACTCGATTACCGCCGCCATGCCCACCCACACACAGATGCCACCCACGCCAGCCTCACATACAGCTGCAGACCAGACAGCCCCACTACACTGCTCCTTCCTCCACCCCACAGCCAAGCCCCGGCCATCAGTACATCTGGATCCAGATCTAGGACTGACACCTTCATGCATTGCGAGGAAGGAGCTTACTCAACCATATCACAGGGGCTGAGCCAGCTGTCTGAGAGGCTTCTCCACCACACCGGGTCACCTGTTGTCCTCTCGGGCCAGCACCCCATGCGCGCTTCAACCAGACCACTCCAGCAGCAGCCACCTCCACGAGCACCGTCGGACCCATTCACCCTGAGGCTGGCCACACCTCGCCGATGACAGAAGAAAGGCAGTGCCAGCAGACGGGTGGCACCGATCTGACTTTATTTTGGGACACTTGACTTTGGGTCATTTTTCTTTTCACAGTCGCTTGTTATTAATAAAAGATTTCTTCTGCTAATCACACACTCCGCCTCATTTATTCATTAAATACAAGTCTTGGGAAACTCTTTAGAAATGCGCGCGTTTAAGCCTTTGCATTCTGTGGGCCATGGGTACAGAGATTAGCAGTGGGGTGGGCAGGATACCTTTTGGCCACGATTGACGGGTAATAGCTGTGCATGGGTTAGGATAAGTCTTGGATGGTTAAGATAGCTGTGGGATGGTATTGAGAAGCTGTTGAATACAATAAACCTCCAGTCAAGCAATAGGGGACTGTATGCGTCCAAACTTCCCATGCGTGCCACACCTATGGCCCTTCATTATACAATAGTAATGCTAATCACTTGATCAACACAGTCAACATAAGCACAACAACTCTTTATTAGATGCCCTGTTCGTTTCAGGCCCACCCAACATACATGCCCAATCTCATCCGTTTGATGAGCACAGGCTGAGGAAGCATTCCACTTAATCATCTACCATCCTTCTTGCCACTCCACTGCTCAGGTGGGAGCTTGCCACCATGGTCTGTCTCAGTGACTGTTGCGCCCCTTCTCATCCCTCACGTTACCCCACGAGGCCGTTGGGCCTGCCACATCCTCAGGATCTATCAGTTTTGCCCTTGCCTCCATTCCTCCAGGCTCCATTCCCCATTGCGCTAAATTGGAAGTCCAGAAGCGGTTCTGCAACACTGCAGAGGTACAGGGTGCCGATCTCCGCATGGCAGATTTGCAAGGATGCAGCTAAGCTCCCACGGATCCTCCTCACCATCTCTTGGCATCGCTGCATGGTTGAGAAAGTACCTGAAGTTGGCCAGGCGGATGCCAAAGGCGTTACATCCGACCAGCCTGACCTTGCCCGTTGCGACAAGCCTGTAGTTGAAAGAGCCTCTCTTACCACGGGTGAGCAATTTGGAGGCTCTGCCTAGGCTTCAATGAGGTAGTTTGTAGGGAGAAGGACTTACATCCCCCGTTTTGTTCGAAAACGAGCTGAGCGGAGTAGCAACACTTCTTACATTTACTGCAATCAGAACAGTAGTAGCCTAGAGTCAACCATTCATACACATATAGATACACCAATCAATCCTCCACAATGAAAGTAGGCGCGAGATGCTGCCATCAGAAACATCCGCAATGGTCTCCGTCTTCCGTCTGCGTCTCTTTTACTAAGAACTCGTGGCTCTTAATAAACTTTGAACAACCAGCACGTAGTGACGCCTTTAGGCATTCGGTAAGAATTCAGACCAGCCTCATCGTTCAACGTCTGTGCGGCGTATGCCAAGCAACCTTGCCATTTTGAACACGAGCTTGCGCCACAATGTTAGGAAGACACCCTCTATGTCACGATCCGAAAATTTCCTCCATTTTGTTGCCTCCAGAGCACATCAGGAACAATCGATAAAAAAATCCCCAATCCTTCTCATAGGAGTTGAAAAGGTTGCGGGCGCGCCGTTCTACCAGCCATTTCCGTCTAGACGTGGTTGTTTTTACGCGCGGCTCGTCTCCGCTTTAGACAATCCCACCCCTTCTCAGCCCAGCCTTGTTCCCGTCACAACCACAAGCACGCGCCGGCTATCGCAACCCGTCTCATTCAAATAACTCCTTTTATATTAACACTTGACGCAAGCGATACACAATTAACGGCTAACAAGCCAAGTACACTCAGGCCTCCAAACCGTGGCATGGGCGCCTCCTTTATTATATTCGAGTTATAGAGTTGCCTGCCCGTGCTGTAGCCAAATGACATTCTCTGCTTAACTTTGCCGCCTCGTTGAGCGGCCCATTCCTGGCCAATCAGAAAAGACTACCTTGAAACCCTTCCAGCTACAAACACAGACACGAAGCGCGAGACAGCACTAATATAAGACGACATGCATAACACGGCTTACGACCATGATCTTCTACTCTGC